>VWZV01012712.1:125886-165311 GCA_013397155.1 Irena cyanogastra | reverse complement strand
ATGTATTATATATAATATATATAATTATTATATATATTATAAGTATATTTTTTTTTATATAGCATATATATAAACAGCTGTCATTGATGCTCACAGATGATTAATTTGATGAGTTTGTGGTCTGAAAGCTAATAGTTTATCTTCCTGCTCTGTTCCTGGAAGGGAGAAGCTGGCTCTTTCTTGCCAGGAATCATTAGTCAATGCAGTAGGCTCAGCCTGTTCATATCTGTGTATTGTTATGTGATAAGGGGGAATTACAGAGTGGGATTCTGCCTGAAATCTTCTGGGCCCGTGGGAGTTTCCCCAACATGTCGCAGACTTCTTCAANACAGGGCAGTGTTGGCCCCTCTCACTTTGGACACTTTGCAGGACCAGGGCCACTGGCCCTCGTGTGCCCTTGTCCCCTCAGAACTCAAGATTCACGTGCCCTGATTTGGCTGATTTGCCCTCTGCACGACGCTGACCATGGGACTGAGCATTTGGCAGGAGCAGATGCACCACAGCCCAGGTGCCTTCCAAAGGATCTCTAACCCTATCTGTGAACATCAAGCAGCCTGCTTAGGCAGTTGATAAACAAACTTTGTCTTCAGAGCTGATAACAACAGATTTCTCCAGAGAAAACATGCACAATCCTCAAAGCCTCTCCTCTTTCTTGAGGTTGTTTGTATGCACGTCTCAGCTTTCTGGCTGGGATACTGCACAGCCTCAGGCCATGCTCCTGGCAGGTTACATAAAAAAAAAAAAAGCTTTGAGAAGCTGGCTGGTGATTGAAGAAATGAAAGTGAGCTTTGGGACATGGTGTTTGAGGAACTGGATGGCTGCTGCTTTTCCCTTGCAGCTTTCTCCAGTTATAATCAGCAGCCTGGGGGCAAGGTGCTGGACATAGATCCCAGTGGGAGGCATTCTCAGGGATGGAAGGAACTGTTGTACCAGCAGAAGGATAACTCAGCTCAGTGTTGAGTTGATAGGATGGTATTTCTGTCCACTTAAATTGTCCTGCAGTGTCAAGTGACGAAGGTAATGTCACCCTTTTATTAATCTGTGGGGTTTGGGTGTTACCCTGCCAGCTGTGACTGTACAGAATACAGAATGTGCCTGTGGGAGAGGGGAATTTGAAAGGGAGAAGAGGAACAGAATGTGGCCACTAGCCTGAGAGTACAGTGCTGAAGAGAGAGGCTACACACAGTGTAATTTTCTTCCAGAAAAAACAAATGATGACAGTGCTGTGTCTTCTCTTACCGTACAGTTTGTTTTTCTCACGTTTACCTTGAAATGGACACCGGACATTTGTTGTGTTGCTCATTTCTCATTCTGATTTAAGGTGTTTAGCACATATTTCAACCAAACAGAAGTAACTTGGTGACCACTTAAGCAAGACATGGGATGGTGTTCCCTGACACAGACAACAGTGTCAGTGCTCATTCCAGGTTGGTGGTTNTGATAAAAGATAGAGAAAAATGTTTGTTTTTCACAGCAGAGGGGGATTACCAACTGGAATCCTTTACAGATCAACGTTAAGATCAGTGCTGTTTGAAATACCCATAAACAATGGGGGCAAGTAGTTGGTTAGTGAATGGTTGTTGAGGGGATGATTTCAGCTCCCAAAGACATTTCAGGGTGCTCCAACCTAATCACATCTAGAGATTTGCTGTGTATTGGTGTGCAGTCATATCTAATCATGGAGTTATCAGGCTGCATGGAATTCAGGAGGAGGAGAAACCTTAAAATTAATGTTTCTGCTAGGTTTGTAAGGGAAAAAAAATCTTTTTTTCTAAAGCAGGTTTCACTAAGAGAAAAAACATTTGTTCCCTCTGTTACAGAAATGCTTTGTTACAAGACCCATTGGCAAACAGGGAGAATAACTTTGGCCCGTGCCCAAATAAATGCATTTGTAATTTAAACACAAAGTAAAGCAGTGCTTGGTACAAACAGCCATCAAATATGAAGAAACAAGCCCTCTCTGCCCTGCCCAGCCTGCCCACCTTCTCCAAGGTCCAGGACCTGTTAGAGCTCAGCCCAGGACCCCTCTCCTGGCTGCTTTTTAGGGGCAGCCCTGCCTGGGCTCCCTTTGCTGCTGTTGGACCCCCTGGTCCTGGCTCAGCCCTGATGTACCCAGTGTGCCAGAGGCTGTTGGATGGGGATTGCCCTCAGCCCCCTGCTTGTCCCCTCTCCTGGGGCAGCCCAATGTGGCACCACAGGGTTATATCTAGGAAAGGCAGGTCTGTCATGCCCAGGGGTGCCAGGTGTCTCTGAAGGGTGGGCTTTATTTTCTGTCATTCCTGAAACGTGCCCACCTTCCCCTGAAGCTCTCAGCATGAGCCATTCCTAAATGTCACCTCTCACACCCTTCAGAGGCAGCTCTCTGTCCCCTGTGTCCCCAAGGCCAGCTGCATTGCAGCTGGGGAGGTTAACACTGCAGGGACACGTCAGCACTCCCGCGTGACGCTGGGGAAAATCGACAGCCCAGAATCTTGAACTTTCTAAGGAGCAGTGGCTGTGAGCTGCAGTGAGAGGCTGGGTGAAGTGTCTGTCAGCCCAGAAGTGTTGTTCTGGCTGTGAAATGACAATGCTGGGCAGGCCAAACCAGCAGAGATGGAAGAGCAGCCTGAAATGCCAGCTTCTCCATGCCAGGAGTGAACTGGATGCAGTGTCTGCTGGAGAGTGCTAGATCAGCCTAATGTTCATTCTCATTAGCAGCTGGGAGTGTGTCTGTGGTCCCCACGTGTCCCCAGAGATGTTTGGGGTGGGGTTTGCTCCATTATTTGCCTTCCCTTTGCCAGTCCACCCCTGTGCAGCAGCTGCAGGCCGGGAGGTATCCGTGGAAATTGAAGCTGGGGGACTTGGAGACTTGATGGGGACTTGGAGATTTCCTCAGCCTGTTGAAATGGCAATGGTCAGTATTCCTTATTTCTGTGGGACCCCAGTGACCTGAAAACCAGGCAAACAATGGCCCTGTATATCCCTGTCTGCAATTGCCTAATTATCCTTGCAAATAAGGAGAGTGAGGGTTCCTCAGTGCCGTGTGTATCTTAGCATTATGGCTAACTATGGGATATTGTTAGCTGTTTACATTGCTTCATGTTAATGTTAAACCAGACAAACTATTTCAGAGCCCAGGATAACTCCTGGCTGCCAGACAGAAGGGAAGAAATCCAGGTGCAGCTGTGTAAGCACTTTAAATTTGTGTGTGTGTGTGAACCTGAAATAACCCTGAGGAGCTCATTACTCAGTCTTTATCACGAGCACACAAACAAACACGTTTTCTAGAAATAGCAGTTTCATTAACAGTGGTGGGTAAAGGAGCCTCTTGCATGTGTGGCCTTGATGTTGTGTTTATGTACAACCAGTGGGTCATTATTAACATTTATTAGGGTTAACCATGATTGCTATATCACCAATAATATGTATTACGATATAACCTGTGATTGTATAATAGTTTATACCTCTACACACATATATGGGATTAGTTTTTAAGTGTATAAAAGACCAATGTGTATATATATATACATGAATACAGCCCTGTAGTCCTGTCAAAGTTCACAGAAATTCATGTGAAGAAGAAAGAGCAAAGCACAGAGAAGTCACCCTGGCTGTTGGAGACTTTCCCAGCTGGCTCTTGCTATCTGTCTTCCACAGAATTAACTCGTGGCCTGCTGACATTTGTTTGGTCAAATGCATTTGAGTAAGGAGAAAGAGCAGAGGGAGCTTCAGAAGCCAACTTTTAAAACAAACCAAGCCAAAAGACCCAAAAGGCTCAGCATAGGCAGCTTTGGCAGCTTCTTTGGTGGTACTTTGAGTGCTCCAGAAGGCTCAGTAACCCAGGGCAACTGCTGGTTACCTCCAAAATATATTGAGATATTGACTAGGGACTGACAAACATCTCGAGTCCTGCTTTTTTACCTTTTGTGGCTTACTGCATTTGGTTCTCTGCAGCTTTCCACCCCCTGTCTCCTGTCATAGAAGCCTCAGACGAGCTGTCTCTTCCCAGCTGCAAGCAATGCACATGTCCAGAGCCACGTGCCCTCCACAGGTATTGCTGCAGCTTGAGCTGGTGACAGCTCCTGGGAGCCTGTTGTTATTTACTACAGAATGAACAGAATGACTCCAAAATTCCAAAGAGTCAGAAGGTGTTTATTCTAACAATCTATTCTTTTTTAATAGGGTCTTTCATTACCACCTACTTGATTGGTTAAATGACACAAGTTTCTCTGCCACCATTGGGTGAGATAGAGAGAACATGTTTTGAAAACGCACATAAGAAAAGAACAAACTAAAGTGAAAAACAGCACCTGTTATTTTGAGAACAAGAGATGCTTACAAAATGTCTATCAATCCTTTCCTGAGAACAAGAAAGTTGTACCTTCCTGTTCTCTAGGAAGGTAAACTGTTTTTCCTTGGGAAAAGTCAGGCTTGGTGCTGGACCTCCCTAAGATTCCCTGCGTGTCAGCCCCACAGGAGCCAACAAGTTCAGAACTGGAGAATGGGAGGAGTGCAGAAGATCCAAGTCAAAAAAACCTCAAACCCAACGGGAAATCTTTCTGTTCACTTCCCTGAATGCCTCAGTAAAACAGCATTTTTGTCTCAGGGCGTGAAAGGAACCCCCTGCTTTCCTCTTGCAGCCCAGTTTCAGTGTTGATGTGAGGGGTGGATCAAGGCAGAATCACAGAGCCCATTGGGAAATGGTCAGGATAAGAAAGATTTAAATGCAGCCATTCAAAGGTAAGTGGTAAATCCCTCAAATGCAATCAGAATTATTAGATGATCAATCAGTTGCAAAAGCTTCAGTGAGACACCAGCTCAAGGAAATGTGCAGCAGCTACAGGGACAAAGAGAGGTGGGAAGCCATCAGCCATGAGTTGTACCTGTTCTCTGTGTGCTACGTGATACAGATGTTTTATCACACTGACATTTCTGCTTCATTTATTTTATCTGAAGCAGATAAGTCACTGTATTTCACAGGCAGCAGGTTTTTTTTTTTTCATAAGACAGCAATTTAAGTTGAAAGCTTTTTTGCACATTTGTACTCCACTCACCCTTTCCAGTTAACACAGAGGTTTCCACGTCAGCGTTTTCAGATTATTTATTATTTATCCTTGTTGCCTGCCTGGTGCATTACAGTGTGCTCCTTTAGTGCTCACCTGAAGGACCATAACCCTATGTGCAAATACTGGCAGGGGGAAAGCTCGAGGGGAGGGAGGGTTTAGCTGGAGAAATGCAGATGTTGTGTCACCCTGTTAGCCATGACATGTGACAAGCAGCAGCAGGACAGGTCCAGGACCCTGGAGAGCCTCCCCAGGGATGACTCCAGCCCAAGCAATTGGAAGTGGTTGAGCTGAGAGCCCTCAGGGCTCGCTGGGGGCTCCTGCTCCTTCCCATGCTGGAGGCTGGATTGCCACTTCCCACCTGGCACAGCCCCAGCCTGTCCTTGGGGCTGCCACATGCTGCACAAACAGAGGCCAAGTCCCTTTTAAATATTTTTTTTCTTTATTTTTTCTTCCCATAATAGCTGAGTTATACCAGAAATTAATTTAGCTTTGGCAGGTATAAATTCCACTGTGTTTATAACGGGATTCCTTTGTGCTCAGCAGCTCAGTTTTTGTTTGGTTGTTTAATATTACCTGGTGTTTTGCACTCTGATGGGTGATTAATCTTCAGCTGTCATATTGTTAAGCAGCTCCTACACAGTATGGATTCAAAAGTCTGCACTTCCCATTCTCTCTCAATAGCCTGGGCACATATTAAATTTCACTTCTAATTACGTGTGTTAGGGTGAATTATGGGCTATTACACAAAATAAATTGTTCTTTGATGTCAGTTCAGCACATGAATGGCCAGTTGTAATTATACCAAGTTAAAACAGAACCTAGTGCCACTGTGCCTGCTCCAAAATCATTCTGTGTTTCTTTAAAATCAGCAATTTTCCATTGTTTACCAGCTTAGTGCAGCCATTATGAAAGAATTTTTTTCCTTTGTAGATTTGAGCTAAAAATGCACGTGGCATGTAAATGGCATTGACAGAGGCAGAGGAAGGGTGATCCTTGCTAGTGTGCCATCTCTGATTTCCATTTCCCTTCAAAGGGACCAGCCCCTGGTGANTTATTTCTTTATTTATTTTTGCTTTGACTCATTTCATGTTTATGAATGTGCTGAGTTCCCACTAAAAGTGCCTGTTTAAAACACCCTCCAGTGTCTCAGCTGCCCTGTGGAGCAGCATCACACAGAGCCATGCACAGTTTGGGGCAGGGAGAGAAAGGGAGGGCTCACCTCCTGTTGTCTGTCATTTCAGGAGCCCATGGATGTTCCTGGCCATGTTCTGGTGTTAATACTGATCCTTTGCCCTGCTGGAATGCACAGACACCTTCTGCTGGAGCATTTAGCACAAGCTTTTGAAAGGAGAGGACCAAACACGCTGCTGGTGTCAGACCTGAGCTGGCAGGGGCCTGGTTATTTAATCTGTCTGTATTTTATCACGCGTGTTGTGCTGGTTGGGGTTTGTTATCAGCTGTGTCTGCAGGCTGCTCCAAGGCTCTGTGGAGCTCTAGGGCTCTCCAGCATTCCTGGTCCTGCTGCTGGGCTGCCTGTTTTACAGGAGTCTGTGTGTGTTAGCTCTGTTTCTGATTTAATTGTTGGCAGTAAATACACTTCAGCAGTGAAATGTGGTTTGTCAGGAGAAATATGGAAGTGCTTTCTCAGGAGAAAAATAATTAGAAAGGTTAATGCAATCCACTATGTATAAGACTTCAAGCTCATTTGCTTGGGGACGTGCAGCAGATGCTTTGTTCTCAAAACTGTATTAAATTAGCCCTGGGGGGTGTCCCATTACTGTTGCTCAAGTACAGCAAAAAAGGCAAATTAAATCTGTATCAATTTTCAGTATTGATGATACATTTAGCTTTGAAGTGTGTGCAGTGCCCCATGCAAACAATGTTTTTTTCTGCCTGCTTGGTTTCACACAGACTTTGAGAGAGTGAAAGCTGGAATCTTGGTTTTGTTGTATTAAAATGATGGATCTCCTTGGCTGAGCAGTGGAGGAATGAGATTTTGGCTCACTGTCTGACTCAGTGCCTGCTTCTGCCTATCTGGCTGAAATTCTGGCTGTGATTCCACCAGACTTCCCTGCAGGATGTTACAGCCCAGACATTCCAACCAGAGGAGGCAGAGGCTAGCCCTTACTGGAAATAACTTTTTGATTAAGTCAAGGATAGATAAATCATTTATTGGGCTGCATGTAAAACCAGTTTTAGAAGCACTGGTTATGCAAGTAATATTTCCTCCTGTAATCCAGATAGGAAATAGATTTCACAGCACAAAAAACCCTGTTCAGGTAGTGGTGTAAGTGTGCCTTGAACCTGTTGTGACCCCACTGTCTCTGCTAACGTGGGCTGAACTGCTGAAGAGATGCATAAAAAATGAATAAAATGGGAAATTTAAGTTCTGTGAACTTCCTCCCTTTGAGATTAGTAGGCCCATCAGTCATTGCAGTTACAGTAGGTTTGTTATCTCTGCAAATAATTCTTTACTACTGAAATCACAGCCACCCTTCTGCTGGGATTAAGGCAGAAATTTGCAAGGAACAGAGGTAATTTTGGGGCTAAAATAAGAAAAGTTGTTTTTCAGGAAAGCACTTGAGAGGAATTAATGCTGGAAATTAATGTGTTTCTGGATCACTGCTGGAGCCAGGATCTCGTATATTTTCTCAGGCTGATGGGACAGCAGTATAAAACTTCTGTGGTTTATTAGCTTGTTCTATTTGCCCTAATTTATTACTTCCCCTTTGCCTGGCTAAAGCCAAAGATATATGATACAGGTGAAGCTGCTTGGTAAAAATACAGAAATTGTAAAAGTGCAGTTCAGTCTGAGGCACAGAGAGAACTGTAGGGGCAGATTTCTTAATGGAATGTGAGGTTTTAATTTTTGCTTCTTCCCAGCTCTCCTGTCTGGGTGATCCCCACAAGAATTATCCTTTAAGGAGCATGAATGCATTGCCTCAGCACTGCCCAAGCTCTCCTCTCACACCTGTGGGATGCTAATCAGGCAGATCCCTACTCAGCCTTCCACTCTCACCTGCCTTTTGTTTTGTTTGTTTGTTTGTTTTACAGCATTCCTGTCACCTGAAATGTGATTTATTTATTATCTTCTGTCTCTGGAGACATTACAGCACTTGTGCTGGGAGTGATGCCCTTCCCAGTAACTCTCTGGCTACCCCTTTTCCATGGTTTGAGCCCAAGCAAACTTGTCTGCACCTGTTTCCCAATATGAGGTGACTACAAAGGGACTCTCAGAGCACTGTGCAAGGCACTAAAACCCTGCCTGTGAAAGCTGGCATGCGTGGAGTTTGTAGTTAAACTGCTTTTACTTCCTCAGCAGTCATATTGCCAGTTAAACAGAGCAGCTGGGTCAAAAGTGAGTTTTTCTGCCTTAATTCCTTCCTCCTGTCATTTGTGCATGCTTCTTTTGTAGGGAACCACAGTGTGTTCCAACAGCAGCTTCTCTGGCCCCAACAACTTTTTCTTTTTCCCCACAGAGTCCCAGTTGCTGAGCACCATCCATAGTCCTGGAGGAATTTCACCTATCAAAAGTTGTGTATGATGAAAAAGGAATAAGAGTATTTGGTTAAAAGCGTGTTTACCCCATCAGACTTTTTAAAAAAAATTTTAATGATTCTTTTCACAGCTGGAATAGGAGTGCTTGCACATGAAACTGCAGGCAATAGTTCTTAACCATTGATGGGTGTACACTGATTTTGCCATCATAATTCTTCTTGTTTTACTTGGATGCTCTCTTATTGGAATCAGGAGCCCTACAAGATTCCAAAACAACACTCTTACTTTGTAATGTGGTAGCCTGCTGGGTTTGAAGCCTAAATATGTTTCAAGTTACATCCACACCTAAATGCTTTTAATAGTTTAATTCTGTTATGTCAAGGCTGCTAACCTTGATGTCAAAATGATCTTGGCTCCAGCTTGTGTTAACTAAATCTGCTTTATGTTGCTAAGTCTCCTCTTGCAAAATTCCTGGAAAAGTGATGAATGTGTTGGAGATTAGGAAAGCACCCAGGTCCACCCTTAGGGTTTACAAGAAAGGATGGGGTTTTTAACCAAAAGGATTTAGTGAGAAGCACAGAATGATTTGGGTTGGAAGGGACCTTTTAAAGTCCCATCCCACTGCAAAAAAGCAGATTCTTCAGCTAGATCAGATTGCTGCGAGCCCCGTGCAACCTGGCCTTGAGTTTTTCCTGGGATGAGGCACGGGAGGGAAGTTGCAGTTATCCCTGGAAGTTTGCTGTTCAGCAGTGCAGCAGTTCTGGCAGATTGCTCCTGGCAGGGTTGGGGTGCACCTCCATGGGAGAAGTTCATAGGAGCAGGACCTGCACTGCCTGATCCCTGCTGCAGTGCTTTGGGAGCATGGTTTGCTTACCTGGGCCTGAATATTTGTGGCACCAGCTGTGAAAGAGAGTTTGGCTGGTGCTAGGGAGGGGACCTGCTGCTGTGTGCTCTGGGAGCTCTTTGGCCAGGTGGGGGGCACAGGGTTTGCTGGGGATCTCCCACCTCTGGGCTGTGTCATCTCTGAGGTCCCTGGGGATTTCTGTGTGTCTCTGGTGCATTTTATTTATTTGTGTCCTCCACTTCCCTGTGCTTTTGGTAATACAAAAGAAAAAGTAAAATCTAGAAGTAGGAAATACTGTGTTTACTATGTTCGCTCCAAAATTCCTTTTTTTCTTTTTAAAATGAGATTATTCCTTTTATAAATCCTAATTGAAACTTTTTCAGGGTTTCTGAAGCTGTGTTGGTGTTTTTCCTCTTTTCACAAACAGGACAGGGGTTCATTCCTTGGGCTTTATTTGCAGCATCAACCTCATTCCATGGCTGAGACAATTGGGAGATGGCAAAGCTCACGTCCTGCCAGCAGCAGCCAAAGATTTCTTTGTTACAGAGCACTTTAAAAACTTTCTAGCCAGTAGCAGATTGCTAAAGCTTACAGGCAATTGTTGTAGCCAGTCACTAAAAGCACACCTACACCTGCCTCACACAGTGCTTGCTTGTCTGTCAACAATACACAATACTCCATTATTAAGCTTAAAAGCTTCTACTATCTTGCTAAACATATTTTCCTGCAGCCTTAAGGTGTCCTTAGACTCAAGCTATTGTTTAATGTCTTTGTTTGCTGTACCATTGTAACTTTTTCTACTTTCAGACTTTGCAGCTGCAGCTTTGCTCTAAGTTTCTTTGCTCTTTCTGTTTCTAAGGCCTGCTTTTCCAGCTTTCTGGAAATCTTCATACCTTTACTAATTCCCACACTCTGCAGCCTGGCTGCTGGGGAGACAGGGCACAGCAGAGCAGGAGGCCTTGATGAGCTCCGTGTCACTGCTCCCCACCCTCAGCCCTTGCACCTGGCTTTGCTGCAGCCACCCTGCCAGGGTCACTGAGGTGGCAGCAGTGCAGGGTCACATCCTGGCACCAATGACTCTGCTGGGAATAATTTCCTGTTATAAAATTTCGATAGCCAAACTGAATTTTATATCTTTTATTTTGAAGAAAGCAAGCAAGCAGCACTGGGTGGCCGGGGAGTCACCGCTCCACTAACAGCACACACCACTTACAAGTTCTCCAAAGTATATATAATGTTATTAAGCATACAAAGCATTTTCCAGTGTGCCTGGGTTAGTCTGAATCAGCAGATATCAATAAGCTGGGATCAGCAATTTCATAATCTTTCCAGGTGGTCGTTGGCTTCCTGTCCTGCTTGTGGTCTTCTGGAGGGAGGCTCTTCTCCATCAGAGCCTGCTCAATAATTTCAGTTTGGTATAAGTGCATTAAGCTTTTACTATACATAAGCATTAGTAATTCTGTGCAATATCCCTTAGCTTTACCACAGGTTCCTCTATTTTATTCTAGGCATCAGTCATTTTTGCTGTTTCATCTCTTAACTTCTACCAGAATTTTCTTGTTCAATCCTTTATTAGCCTATTTGGTCAGAAAGCTTCAAAACTTTTCTTTGTAGTTATCCCAGGGAACGTGTCCACTTTTAACACAGCAGATACAAGCATTTGCTGATTCCATTGCCCATTGACACGAATCACAAAAACATTTTTCACATTTCCCACTCAGTAAACCTCAGCCTGCCCGGTGTGGCAGGGCCAGGTGAGTCACAGAGGGGCTGTGCTGGCACCTCCCAGGCAGAGCCAACGCCTTCCCTTTGTTGCTGCCCTGGGCTGGCTTCCAGCAAACACCATGGGTCAGTCCCAGCAGCAGGGAAGGGCTGTGCCAGCTGGGGGCTGGCGTGGGAATTGGAAAGATAGAAACTTCCACAGGCACAGGAGGGTTTGATCTGCAGCCTGGGAAGGAGCTTGGATTGATGTAAAAATGGAATACACAGACATTAAGCAGAAAAATCATGAACTTTTGTTTCTGTAGTTGTAAGTAAGAATATGCCTTAATAAGTGAGGAACTGCATTGATAAGATGGTGAAGGGTTTATAATGTAAGGGTGTGGGTGTATACAGTCAGCTAAGGGTTTAGAAGTTATAATAGAAGTATTTGTGTGCATGTGAGACAGAAGCCTATTGAACAAAAGTGTCCACAGTGCGGTAGAAGGTGAAGGTGATAGATTAGAAAAACAAAAAAAACCTTATGTCATCTGTCTATTGGACTAGAAAGTTCTATATTGCCTTGCAACAAAGAACTTGTGGCTACTCCTGAGCTATGGCCAGCAGCTTGCTCCTTTAAAATCTCCCAGCCTCTGAGGCTGATGTTTATCAGAGCAACAAATTGTTCTTAGCCTGAAAATACTCTCATCCCTTCATCACAAAGTGGTGACAATGATGAGCTGGGGCTGGAGTGGGGCAATGCTCTCCTCTCTGCAGGGTGCTTTCCTCCACAGCTGGGAATTCACAGGGATGCACTGATTTCTCTGTGCCTGCAGTAAAGCACTGGAGAGACTTTCAGTGGAAATTACCTGTGAAAAAACCAGAGTAATCCATTTAAACCAAAACTGAGGGTGGGTGTGCCTTTCCAGTCTGGAGTTCAGTTGGTTTGCAGCAATCACAGCCACAGACAAAGGACCCAGGAGTGAAACTGGTCAGTCAGCTCCTGGCTGGGCACAGGTGGCACAGACCAAATGTGCCAACATGACCCCACCCTGAGCTTTTGCCTCCTCTGCACTCTGCAGCCTTGGAGCAAGGAGAGACCTTCCTGAGGGTGGAGACCTACAGCCCTGTTCCCATCCCACATCTGGAGCAGCTGTAGCCTGCACAGCTGGGGCACATCCCACTTGGAAGCTTTTTCTGTTTCCTTCCTCTAAGGTTTGTCCAGGACTGAGGAGCAGCAGGAGGTGTGGTAGCACTCCTCAGTGGCAGCTAGAGCAGCAGCATTCCAGCTTTTCTCCTGGCTGGCAGGTGGAGGTGAGGGTGTTATAAATGTACGGAGCCGATTTCTCCAATTAAATGAAATCAATTTATTCGATAGCAGATTTGGCAGAAATTCTGGACAAAAAGCCACAATGCAGGGATACAGCTCTGAGCCCGGGTATCAGCAGCTGGGTGACAGGCAATCTGACCCAAGGGTGTCAGAATAGCTCTGTTCACACTGATGTCTAGGAACAGGGAGCTTATATACAGTTTATTTTGGTGGGGGCAACACTGTATTCAAAGTCTAAAAGTCTTAAGATATTTAATTTGGGTCTTGGGTTGTCCCAGCGAGAAACAATGCTCTTCCGAGGAGATGATGAATTATTGATGAAATTTTATCTATGTCCAGGAAGGTGGTGATGTTCCTGATACGCTGCATATCTCCATCAGATAGCTTGTCAGGGTGCTAATGGCCGAGTGGCTCCTCTTGAGATGCCCCATCTCCCGTTCAGCCATGGCTTTAGTCTTGGTGATTTCTTCCTGGAAATCTGTTCAGCCAAAGGAGCCACACATTCTTACAGGAACTCGCCCCTCCAGAGAGTGTGGTCTCCACATGTTTCAGTTTGATGCAAAAGTATACATTTATATCCTACACATGCATTTCTAATATTGAATGATTATATAAACTTCATAGGCACGAATTAAACACGTATTTATAACAAGGGGAAAGCAGCCTGACACAGAAAACTTCCTTTTGTTAGCAATCCATACATTGTTCCATGTTCCTCCATAGAAACTGGGTGAGTCCTGCCAGTTGCTAATGAGGCCCCTCCTTTACAAGGTCAGCTTTTTACCTGGGCACCCCCACTTTGCTCAAGCCTCATTTCAGTCAGTCAGTCAGTCATTTCTGTCAGTCAGTCATTACAGTCAGTCATTTCAGTCAGTCAGTCAGTCATTTCAGTCAGTCAGTCAGTCAGTCATTTTAGTCAGTCAGTCATTTTAGTCAGTCAGTCATTACAGTCAGTCATTTCAGTCAGTCAGTCATTTTAGTCAGTCAGTGAGTCATTATAGTCAGTCAGTAAGTCATGTCAGTCAGTCATTTCAGTCAGTCAGTCATTATAGTCAGTCATTCCAGTCAGTCAGTCAGTCATTCCAGTCATTTCAGTCAGTCAGCACCTTCCCTAAATCTGCTGGCTCTCCTGGGCTGACTGCTCTGACTTGGGACTATCAGTGCATGGTCCTCCTCTGGCTGAGATGCTGAACCCCCTTGGAGGTCCGTGGCTGCAGCTTTCCAGGATGCAAATCCTCAGCTAATCCAGAGGAGAAGCCTGGGACAGCATTTCAGAACCAAGGCTTTAAGTTACTGGGTAGAATCCAAACAGTGTGGGTTTGTGAGTCACAGGTGAGACGTGCTGCTGCAGCTCTTCTGAGGTTGGTGAAATAATGGGCTATGATGTGGATCTTTATGCCTTGTTTAGTGGCTGTACTCCTGACTCAGTGGCCAAGAGAATGCTTCCTGAAACTAATTGCTTTGGGGGTAATTAACATCATCCATGATCACGAAGCACTGTGAGCAACAAAGCTTCTGGTTTCTCTCATCTGCCTGGGGAGGAGGTGCAGGTCTAGGACCTGAGTCAAGTGGCTTGGAGCAAGAGAAGGATGAAATTTATTTGAAATGAAAAGGATGAATTGAAAAGGTTGACTCCTGTCCTCTGAAGGAAAGAAGAAGGGAGAATCCCTGTCCAGACTAACACAGAAGGTTGAGACCCACTCCTGGCTCACTGCAGGAACGGAGCACGATGCCCTGGCATGACGGGCAAGCATGCAAACACGGGAGACTTTTCTTCCTGGAGTGCCTCTCTTTTGGGCAGCTAACACCAGGTTTTATGGGATCTGGCTCACTCTATCATTCCTTGAAAGCCCTGGAGGTGTGGCATCACAGTGATCTGGCTGCCTGGAGACCTGAGATGAGACTCAGCACCTGACATCAATCAATTGCATGAAATGACAGCAAGAAAGAGGATATCCAAGAGAGCCTGTCCTTGTGGTCTTGATTCCTCCTGAGGGTGGCAGCAAGAGATCCAGCTACTGTCCTTGTGGTCTTGGTTTCTCCCGAGGGTGCCAGCAAGAGTCTGTCTCCTCTGAAGAGTGAGGTGCCCATCAGGTCACCTGTGTCAGAGTCAAAGCCAAGGCTGGTGACATCCCCAGGCTGAATGTGCAGGGGGGTCTGGTCTGCAGGCAGAGCCTCAGCCTGCCCCTGGCTGTGTGTGCCTGCCCTGGTGAATGCCACACACACCTGATACCCAGGTGAACTGGCTGTGGAGCTACAGGCTCAAGGGAGCCTCAGCACAAGTGAAAAATACAGAAGGAGGGGTCAAATAAACGCCAGAATTGATGCAAGGGTAGGCAGAGGGAAAGTGTAGTCATGAGAGAGGAAAAGCAACTATTTAAGTTGGTTTAAACTGATACACAACCACACTCTGGGCCAGCAGTGACATCCAGACTGAGCAGTAAGGTTTCTGTGTCCAGTATGCTGCAGGCTGCCTGCCTTTACTTTCCACAGTAAATATCTTTTAGCAAGATTTGAGCTTCTAAGTGCTGCACAAAGCTGCTGAATGATCATGGGTTGATTAACCTCACTAGGGAAGCATTGCACGTAGTTGGAAACTGGTCATTGAGGGTATCAGAGTGGAAAGGTGCTCTTTATAAAGACATTCTATATAAAAGTAGCTGGTGGTTCATAATACCTCAAGGCTATCACTCTCTGGTTTCATCCATGTTTTTTTCTCTTTCAGTTCAAAGTCAATTAAATCTCACCTTAAATCACAGGCCATCTTTCTGCTTAGTGGGATTCTTTTGTCGAGTTTGTGAGAAGATGCAGTGGTGAGGGGGAACCAGGAAATCCACTGGTGTACCATTGCTGAATTCCAATGGGAGAAGCATTTCTCAAATCTGGGTGACACCTAGTAAATCTTTAGCAGGCAATGAATGAGGCACTTTTAGACTGTCCTTATTTATTGTGAGGTTGGTGATTAATATATAATCCCAGAGGTCAAGTTGGCTTGACTGATCTCTAAATTACTGACCTGCTTTTTACCCTCTTTACTTACCTGCTTTTTAAGTCCTGTGCTTACCATCCTGTGGCCCTTTGGAATCTCACCACTTCTGCTGGACATAACTGGTCATTTCCAGAAATAATGGCAGTTTGCACATCCTAGAATGTGTTCTACCAAACCCTAACAACTGCAATATGTATTTTATTAGATTAGTGATTAATTTATTTTCCATCCAATCTGTTTTGTTTCATCCATCTCCTTTATCCAGGAGAGATTATTCATGCAGGATTTTTCATCCTCTTAGGGCACTGAGCCTACGGGAGAAGTTGGAAATGGTCTCATGCTTTTGACTTGCCCACTTCTGATGCTGTACAAGATCAGCCACTGAAATGAGCACAGTTCAAACTTCTCCTGATGCTTTCTTAGCTGGACATGCCACAGGCCTTGCTGGAATAATTTTTTCTGTTGGTCTTTGTGGTTTAGAAATGGAAGAGAATATGCAACACAGGTAAAATAATGAGGAATAATTTTATCAGCATAAACACGAGGTGAGCATTCCCTGTGAGAGGAAGCATATTAACTTAAGGAGAAATCTGAGCAGATCTCAGCTTCTGCAAGGTAATTCCTGCAGAGCTATAAAACTGCAGAGCTGAAATACCAAATGTTATGCTCTGTCTGAAAATCTGGTTGTTCTAATTAAGCTGTCTTCTTCCATTTCAGCCAAGCTAGAAATGTTTTTTTTTTTTTTTTTTTTTAATGCTTGGAAGATGGTTTTAGTAGTGTCATTGAAGGAACTACACAAGCCTTAATAAATTCTGAGTATGAACTGACAGTTTGCAGTCAGGTTCTTCAAACAGTTCTTAAAAAGAGCTGTTGGATCCTGTCCTCCCTGGCAGGCAGACCTTCCTGGGCCACGTGTTCCTGTAATTTTTTTCTGATTCTGGCAGAAATGTATTGGCAGGCTGTGCTTTTATTAACACTCTGAGAGGGGTGCTCTGAAATAGGAAGGGATTGTTTCTAACAAGGGGTTCCTTGCCTGAGCTGGGCTAGAAAAACCAGCTGCTCTGGTTTACCTGAGCTATTTGCCCTTCTGACTCTCCTTTGCAATGTGAGGGAGAAACAGCTGCTTTTCTGCATTTTCTGCATCCTTTTAGGTGCAGGGTGAATTTGCAGAGATAGTCAATAGATCAATCATTGCTGCTCTCATCCACGCAGAGTGCATTTAAAATTAATATTTCAAATCTGCCTCTTTCTCACTTTCCTGCAGTTAGCTTTTGGCATGGGGCCTCACTTTGTGCTCCTGAATGCCCTGCAGATGTGCTTTAAAGGCAACAGTGAAAACCAGCAGAAGCTTCTGTCTGAACTTGGCACCCAAACTCCTCCTTCCAGGATTGCGGGGGTGAGTTGCCAAATAAATCCTGCCCAGCCTTATCTCTGCATCTGGCCCTCTCCTGGCATGGGATGTGCCTGTGCAGTGGGAAACAAAGCTACAGAGTGCTGAAATGAGGCAAATTAAATCCCCCCAGCCAAATGAAACTTGTTGTAATTGGTGTGTCACTTTCAGGTGAGAGAATGGCTCGGGCAGGTTCGGCGTTCTGCCTGGCTTGCAGAGCTGGTGTAATTATCCTCTGGGGTTTTTAGTGCTTCTGAGAAGAACAAAAAAAGAAAAAAAAGTGCACAATTTTTAGAGTTACACTCTGTTGCCAACGTGCAGCTGGCGTCTGAGGGCATCTGAGCATTTCAGCCAGAGAAAATCTTTGTGAGCACCAAGGCTGGGTCAAAAATTGCTGGTGCCAGTCCAGGCCGAGTTATTTTGAGCAATGTGACTCTTCTGGACATAGACATTAGACTGTCATTGAGATTGTAATTTAATTTCAAGTTCAGACCCTTTCTCTCTGCTCCAATGCAGAGCATCTGCTGGAAACATGACAGGACAGACTAAAAAAATGTAATTTTACTGTTGGTCCTTCTTAACTTCCAATACTTTTTTTCCTCCCCCTTCTCAAGGACATTCTGATTATAACCCTTGCACACAAATTGGTATAGATACATTCAAACACACAGGTGTATTGAGAGAGAAATTGGAATTTGGTGTGCTTGAATAGACTCCACACCTTTCCAGAAACAACCTAGGTGATATGAAAGCTCTCTTGGCAAAAGAATGCCCTTGAGGTACCATGTTTGCATGAGGAAGCTCCTAAAATAAGTATGTGTGGGAGTTGCTGAATATATTTAATCTACATTTGTCTGTCAGAAACAATAAATCTCAGAAAAAGGAAAAAAAAATCTTGATAAATTGATAATTATTTAATCTTGAAAGTGAAGTAACACCCAACCAGCTCCTGAACCTGCTGTGCATGTTGCAGTCTGGATGCTTGTGAATGCTGCTGCTTCTGCTCAGGGCACTCATGCTTTTTGATATCAAGTTTGCCCAACAGCTATCAAAAGCAATTTACCAGGAAGCAGTAAAATAAAGCACTTTGTCTGAAATGGGTGCTTTCAATTAATATATATATATAAATATATATATGTGTGTGTGTGTGTGAGAGCAATGTTTCCAAAAGCCAGACTAGTGCTTGGTGCATCTGCTGGTTGCACATCATCATTTCACATTTCCAGGAGTCTGTGGGCCCTGGAAAACACAGGAATTTCCCCTTGGTGCAAAACTGGTCCTTTCAATCAGATTTTTCAAAGCATTGGAAAGCAACGTCAGCAAAGAACAAACTACCAGGGGAAGTGGCTTGGATTGGCCCTGGAGAATGATCTGGGGTGGGTATTGGAAGGAGTGGAGCTGTGTCCCAGTGTGTTTGAGATGGAAAAGGTGAGGTTAACTCAGCTGGTGCCAGAGAAATCTGCTTGTTTTGAACCCTGCTCACAGGAGATTTCACTGATCTGACAGGTGAGCTGCAATCAGCAGAACACCTCTGGGTGTGGGAATGCAGAAAACTCCTCAGGAACAGGTAAAACTTGCTGTTCTTTTCCTGCAGCACATTCTGAACCATTGCATTTGCAGAGAGAATGAAGTTTAAGCACACTGGTCAGGCTGTTGTTTCCTCTTTTGTGCTTTGTAAGCAGAGGCTTAGGTGTGCAATATTAAAGGGCAGTTCTGTATGTAAGTGCCACTATATTCTTTTTTCTTAAAGGGCTTGCATGCTTTAGGAATAAAAATTCCAATTTTTATATGCAACTCACGATGGCAACTAGGCTTCTTAAGAAGCCAGAATCCAGGCTAAAGATTTCTCTTATGACAAGGTTTTTGATGGTTCCCAAACCACTTAGTTCAGCCCACTCAGTGCCTGGGCTCTCAGGGCAGCTTGCATCTCAGCTTTGTAAGGACAGGACTAACCCTTCTATTAGTAATTACTGCTAATTAGTTAATGAATTTCTTAAAGAACTTCAGCTAAGGCTGGCCAATACAGCAGAGTTGCTGAGACCTGGGGCTTTTAGCAGATATTTAAATTTTACATCAGCTAAGGAGGAAGCACAGGGTTTATCTTGTGAGCAAACCACCTCAGCTTTATTGCTGCTGTTGGAACAAAGATTGCTGCAGCATTCTGCCTTGGAGGCATAATAAGTAAATTATTTCAGTATGAAGTTCTTTCATGCAATTTTGGGCTCTCCCCTCCTAAGTTATGGTGCCTTTTCCTTTCTCTTTGTTCAGCATTTACTGAGTGACAGATTCAAACTTCAGCCATCCATTAACTGCTCTCCACTGGTGTGTCCCAGGTCTTTCTCCATTCTCCTTACTTAAGTAGGAAGAAGGTTTAAAAATATGCTCTAAATAGCTTTAAAAAGGTGCTCTCAGTCTCCCTGGGCACTTTTAGCACATATTTTTTTTTATCTAGGTTCCCAGGTGAACTAGGACCTCTAACTCAGGCTGTTTAAAAAAAAAGCCAGCAGAATAAAACCTATTTCTAAGTTATCATATTCATGACAAAAGGAGCTCCAAAATTTCAAACAGTACATTTTTATTCTTCTCCCCTTTACCCCTAATTTTAGTCTCTCTTTCAGGAAAAAATAAAGGAAAAAAAAGAATGGAGACCCATATATCAAGATGAATCTGTAACTGGAGACTTTAATGATAACTTCTAATATTTACTACTTAAAATGCTCATTAAAACTAACATGGCAACTTTAATGAGAAAAATGAGTTCCACATTGTGCAAATATTTGCACTGGTGGACCAAGACCTGAATTAATCTAGATTACAGCTGGTGGAAACAGCTAAAAAACAAGGTCAGGTTTCCTCCTTGTATCTGAGACCTTTTTCACAGCTGACTGGGCTGCTCACTCATCAGCTGGGCAAGACCCAAAATCCTTTAAGTTATCTCTGCAGGGGAGTGTGACTGCTGCTGCTTGTGTGTGGCTGACATATAAACTCCTGATCAGGGAGCTGATTAAAGAAATTTCCAGAGCTGGCCTGGTGTGCCTGATGGTGACAATTGCAGCTGTAAATGTGAGAGCTCTGCTGAAAGCAGAGAGGGCATTAAAGGATGAAAAGGATGGTGAAGGAAGCTGTCACCATTATGGAAAAACAGAGCTCAAGCAGAAGTACAGTAGATTCTGGAAACAGATGTGGGGAGCTCTCTCAGAGTGGTGATTTTCAGACCCACTTCAAGAAAGTCTGTAAGCAACTGGTTTTTTCTCTCAAATTTGTGGTTTTCCTTTCAGAGATGGGTTATGTGAATTATGGGTTGAGTTATGGGTTTCCTTTCAGATATGGATTATGTGAATTATGGGTTTCCTTTCAGATATGGATTATGTGAATTACAGGTTTCCTTTCAGGTATGGGTTATATGAAATTTTTGGAGGCAGAACTCTTGGCTTGGTTAGAACAACAACAGCAGCAACACAGAAGCACAGAAGCATTCAGAACTTGTGAAAAATCTGTCTGCTTTGCTGTGGAACTAAGCTCTGTCCTGGGCAATGAGAAAGGGGTGAAGCAAACATCTCATTCTGGGGTCATTGGCCAAACCCAGGCAATGCTGATGTTGGAATTCATGTTATTCTGTCTGCTTCATGCAGCTAGAATTTGAATTCCCAATCAGGGGATGAGTTTTCAAGGGGAAAATATTTACCAGTCTTCAGTTAATGCTACCTCAAAGATTTTTTTTTCTATCCCCATAAGCCTAAACTGGTTTCAGTCTATGAAAAGAAATTTTAAAATCCTAAAGAAATTGTACTAAAGGGGAGCAGGTGGAGCTGGGACCACTTGCACTGTGCACAGAATAGGAAATATTGAATTCCCAGGCTGCTTTTTTCTTGCCAGGCCCTCCACAGTGGTGGGATTGGAGCATCTCTGACCCCTCTGGACTGCTTCCAGCATGGCACCACTGTGCTGCTGAGAAGTTTTTTCCTGATGCCCAGCCTGAATCTCCCACACCTCAGCATGGGGCTGCTGTTGCCCCTTGCTTCACCACCTTCCACTGCTGGAATAAGTCTGGTTCTGTCATCTCTGGGGCTTAGATGCAAGTATTTGTAGGTTGTTCTACATCCCTGCCAAGCACTTAAAAAGTGCAGTCCAATGAGCATGAAGAATTTTTAAACAGTCTAAATGCTGTGCTACTTTATTTGTGGGGAAGAATATGAGTTATAGCTTCAGTCATGGAAATCCTTCAACAGAATTTGAAAATCCAAGGTGTGATGATTTAATTTTTTTTTTTTTACAGCTTGAAGTTTTACCACATCATTGTTTATACCAAACTAAAAAGCTCAGCTTTCACAGAAAATATCCATCATCACCAAATCATCCTCCTCACCATCAAAAGCCCTTAGAATAAAGAGCTGTTTATGAGGACAGATGATTTTTTAAAGATATTATTTTCTCATATCAGCAGATATGAGAAAATAATATCTCATAAAATCATATCTTTAAAAAAAATACTCCAAACAGACTTTATAGTGCATGCATAACCAGACAAATGCAAACAACTGCAGGTGTGAGAAAGCTCATCTGTCTCCTCATCTGCAAATTACAGGGGTCAGAGATGCACAGGGCTGGAAAAGGCACAGCAGGGAGGAGCAGATGGCAAATGCTGCATATGGAGAAAATCTGCTGAATTCAGCCACGGTGAGAGCTGGGCAGGTGAGTGATTTGTTGTCAGGAGGAAATGTGAGTGTGCAGGGCTGTCAAATACCAGTTTGGTCAGAAATGCTGGAGCTGGGCTGCTCCCACCAGCCTCTGGGGTTCAGTTTCTGAGAAGTATGTTTGGCAATTGGAAAACTGTAGCAATAATAATAATAATAATAATGATAACACAATAATAACATTACTGAAGATGCTTCCCATCGAAGCTCTTGAGGGAATAATGAATAATAAATGAGCACAAGAGCTTAGCCATGGCTCTCTTGTCCCTGCAGGACTCACCTTCCATGTGAACCAAGTTTCAGTGGGCAAGGCTGAGTCTCCTGCAGCCCTGGGAGCCACCACTCTGTCAGCACAGAATGGAATGAAGAAGGACTCAGACAGATCTAGCTCACTTTGTTTTGGCAAGAAAATCCTCAAACCTCCTCTGTTTTGAGACCTTTCCTTTCCCTCAACCCTGTGGTGAATTTCCTGTGTCTGAGTTGTTTTTTTTTTATGGAGGTAAGCAACGTGTTACCCTGAATTTCCTGAGATGGAAATGATTTTGATGTGGGAGCAGAGGTGGCACTGCTGGATTATTTCTGGTCTCAGCTCTGTCCCCTACAGAGATTGTCTCCTGAAGCAGAGAAAAACCAGTTTGTACTTTTCTTGAACATTTCAGCATGCCTGTTGTACACAGGGCACCCAAAAAAAACCCCAGTAATCGATTTATCTTGGAAGAGGCTGGGGAAGAATGCTATTTTTCTTAGTTTAGGAGGAGAGTTATTGATACAGCCCAGAAAAGGAAAGAATGTTGGCAAGATCTTCACAGAAACTCTCCTCTCCTTTTCCTTTTTCTTACCCTGGAAAAGCAGTTGTTAAATGGCATGCAGGTAAAAATTAAACTGTTCTCTTCCAAAAAGGTGCCTCTGCTTAAAGGCCAGCAGCACAAGCCAGTGTGAACTGTGGGCTGTTTCCTGTCCTTTTGGTGATGCTGTCAGCAGTCAGGAGGGTGTTCTCCTGCCCAAACCACAGGGTCATGAGCATCTAACAAGAATTTCACGTTTTACTGCAACTGTGGTAAAATATTTTTTATTATTTATTTATTTTATTTTTTAAAATTTATTTTTATTATTTATTTTATTATTATATTTTTATTTATTTAGGCTTGAGATGTTACACTGGTTTTTAATTTTATTTTTGCTTTGTGTCTACTGAGAAAAAAAAAAAATCTAGCTGAGGTCCTAGTGCCTGACTGCAGGAGTGGAAACAGTGACAGAGCAAAATCTGCATCTCCCACAGGTTTGGACATGTGAGAGATCAGGGATCACTGTCCAGGGCTACACCTTCATTACCTTGGTTTTCTTTCCTGCTGGGAATCAGCTCACTGCTGTTTGCTGACTTTAATGGCTTTTTTCCCTCCTTTTTTTTTTTTAATGCCTATTTAACAAATCTGTATCTGCAGCCACTACAGTGAATGTGAAGAATGTGAGGTTGCCTTGTGAAACACAGGTCCATGCCTTTCAGCTGCACTAAATAGCTAAATAGCTATTTATTTTAGACTAAATAGCTCCTCTTTTATAGGTGAGCATATTCTAGACTGCAGAATTCATTGTGGCCTGTTTATTATCCATAATAACCCTCACAGTAAGTTAATTACAGCCCTGAGGTAATGGTGAATTTGTCCACCTCTCTGCAAAACAGCAGAAAATAACTGATGAGATCAGGAAACCTGTCCTTGGAGGATGGGAAATTCATGCTGTCTCAGGAGGAATTCTTTCAAAGAAAGAATTTCTGCTCCAGAAGAAAATTTTCCCTCCACCTCTTTGTGTCATTTAAACTGATGAAAAAATATTTATTGCCAAATCTTCTGCAATAATACTTTTGCAAGAATATTACTGCTATGCAAGGCACCAGTTTTTGACTTCCAGGTTTTAAGTAATTTCAGGTAGAGTAGTAGTACCACTAAAACAAAACAAAACACAAAAACTCCCTACAATGCTGGTGCAACTATTGATTTGTAGATTCTCCTTTTTATCACCATGTATGCACATCATCAGACCTGAGCTTCTCCTCCCAGCCTCCCTTTATGTTAAAAACTCTTCCCTTTTGTCCACATGCTTTTAAAATAGCAAATATTATCCTGGTATAAAAATAGCATTTCAAGCCCATGTGTATCATATGTTTAGAGGACTTCTTTTTCCCAGCATCAGGAAAGAAAAAATTCCTTAATAAACTTTATTTTAATTTTCAGAAAGACACAATATCTCCAAGGCTCTCCCTGCAGCATCCTGTGTGCTGCTGAGTTGTAACTGCAGTGCAAAGGTTGCCAAGGTTCTCCAGTCTTTAATGGTTCTGCAGGGTTCAAACTCATACACAGTTTGTAAGGGGGCTAAGCCCAACATTTTGGGAGCCCAGAGTCCAGAGTTTTGAGTTAAAACTCGAGCCTGCCCATGTATCCTAAGGCACAGTGTGCTTTCCAGGCAGAGTTCAGCACTGATACTACAACACTGCTGATTTATTTTGCTGTTATTCCAAGCCCAACACAGCTATTCTGCCTGGAACCCATTTTCTCATGGGCTTCAGAAAGTTTCTGACCTTTTTGAAAGATTTTACTCTCTTTGGCCTATCACTATGATTTTTCTGTGGCTCAGACATGGCTATTTATTTCCCTTTCTGGTGAAAACACAGTATTTTTGAGGGTCAAAAAATGCCTTTAAATTTCTCCAGAACTGAGGAAGACCTTAAATCTCTCACTGAAGCTGCAGGAGGACCCAGATGTTTGAGTACAGCTGAGGCAGTAGTGGTGTGAAGAAGAGCAGGGTGGGGATTTTGGGGACCCAGCTCCTTTCAAGGTGTGAATGCTGATAAGATTTGGAGGGAATATGTGGTCAGCACTGGAAAAAAAAGCCTGATGGTGAGCACTGGATCTGCACGGTGTCCCTGTTTCTCTGTGCTGCTCTGTGACCTTGTTAGAAGCCCCTGATACAGTGGGGGTATTTGCAATATTGGCTCTAAATTGCAGCTGCCTGCTTTTCTGTGTCTGTGCTTATTTAGGCTGGTCTGAGAGAGGACTGGGAATAACAAGATACAAATAAGAGAATGGGAGATTAGGATGAATAATTGGAAAATTGCTAAAGAAATGTTAATTCCCTAAACTTGGATTATTTACAGTCACACTGGGAATGGCCCTGGAAGATACAGCTGAAGGAAGGATGCAAATTCTAATTTCTGATCCTAAGCCTAGAATGCCTTTAGTGCATAGGTTAGGACGTTTTTAGCTCTGAACGTGTGAAATAAGACAAAATTTATTTATTTCCCCTTCATGTACAAACCTATTAATATATCCAAAGTTAGCCTGTAGAGAAAAGCAAACCCTGCTCTGTGTACCACGTCTGCACTAAATTCCTTTTTGTCTTTGGTGTATTTGAGCAAATCTCTCTGCTGGGTTTCCAGTGGGCTGTGCAATAAACACCTAAACCACTGTGCCAGGCTTAGCTCACATGGGTGCAGCAATATCTGGTATTTCAGGCCTTGAAACATCAGCTGTTGGTGTTTTAAGACACACCTGGTGTGCTGTGATGTTGAGCTTGAATCTGCATTTCCTCCACTCTGATTCCTGCTTCCAGATCTTTGTCTCCTCTCAGGTGATGCCTTAGGGTCGTGTTATCTTCCCCATGGGATGGGTCTGGAGCATGAGCCAGGAATGCAAACTGAGGTTTTACTGAGGTTTTACTCAGCAGCAGTTTAAGGGAAGGAATGAAGAGCAGCTGCTGGAGGTGGGGCAGCTCGGGAAGCAGCAGCTCTCAGCCTGTGCCTGATTCTGCTCATCAGGCTGGCTCCTGAAAAATCCCCCCAAGAGACACTGTGGGCTTTTTGGCCCTGGAAACTAAAGCTAGGGAAACATTGGTGCTTCTGTCAGGCTGGCACCTAAGGGCTAAGCATGGTAACAAACAAAAAACCAAATAACCAGGCAGCCTGAGTGCCCCCAGCTCCCACGGGCACGGAAGGGGTGCAAAGAGCAGGGTGGGGATTTTGGGGACCCAGCTCCTTTCAGGTTGTGAGTGGTGATGGCTTGACTCGTGGCACAGGTAAGAGAGGGCCTTGAGCAGATTTGGAGGCAATATTTGGAATATGTGACTGCCCTCAGCTTCCATTGGAGCTGCCTTTGGGGCACCAGGCTGAACAGGGCTGGGGGTCCTGGCTGTGCCCTCTGATGGTGCCAGCTCATTTCACCTGAAGTTCTTTCATGGGCCCACAAGGGGAGGTTGAACCTCTTTTAGTAACTAGCATGTTCTTTCTCAAAAGAAAAACCCCACAAAGAAGACAGGTAACCCAAATTCCATGCCTGTGCACAATATAATGCAATATTTTACATAGTTTAATTCTATTTAGGAAAGGAGGGAGAAGAAAAAGCACTCATGTTTAGGAGCAGTGACAGCAGAAAATAAAGTAGGAGGATGAAATGAGGAAAGGAATGAGTAATTCTCTGTCAATGTCTATAATCTACTACAAAATTATCTGTACTATTTAAGAGTTTCTACTAAAACAGTTCTGGGAAAGATGGTTGTACTGGGCTGTGGTTAAGACACAAGACAGGAGGACCTGGGGTCAGTTCTTGGTTCAGCCAAAGACTCTTTGGGCTCTGCTCAGCATGTTTAAATTCAAGGTTTCCAAACTCCTCTCAGGAACAGAGTGAGTGGGAATGTTCTATTTTCCAGGTCCAAGACTATGGTGAGGATGATTTAATTATTTTTGAGATCTACAGTGTCCCATGGTGAAGTTTACTGGCAAATACCAATTAAAGAGAGGTGAAAACAGCAGATTCTGGCTGGTTTGACAGGTCAGGAAAACTGGACAAAGAAAGGATTTGCAGGAGGACTCTGATGCCAACAGCAGCATTACACAGCTTGCCAGGATAGTAACACTGTCCTCTTGTAGAAAAGTCTAAATCTCCATACCTACATTTAATTTAAAAATGCATTTGCCCTTTTGAAGGAAGGGCTGAGGCTTAAAAATACATTTTCTGCATCCCAGCCAAGTAGGTTCACTAATAACAAAAAGACCAAAGATAGATTTTTTGCATTAGAGAGAGCACTTTATTATTTCTCTGCTTTGTTTTCTTTGGAGCCCTGCTGAAATGCTTTTGATTGCATACAAGTAGGAGATCAGTTGTAATAAGGCGTGTCTCATGTTCCTCCTGTTGCTGCCAGGTCTGAGATAATTCTTTTGACTTTTGAACACTGCTTTGATTTTAAAGGGACACAATCACAGATTCATTTTGGTTGAAAAAGACATTTAAAATCACTGCATCAATGGAAACAACCCAACAACTCTACATTTCCTTTTTAAGGACACTTACCAACAGGTACACATGTATTTAAAAGTACCCAGCACTGTTGTTTTGTTTCTTAAATGGCATGTGAGTTTAATAAAACTAAATGCATGAGTATTTCTAAAAGCTCCCTTCTTTAGACTTTTAGACTTCCCTTCTTTGATCTTTTAGACTGCAATTCTTCATTCCAATGCCACTCTGTATCCAGGTTTACTTTTTCTGTATTCATTTTGCCTACCACTTCTTTTGGGCAGTAAAAGCAGACTTGTCCAGGTTTCCTGGTACAAGCAGAGTTACTTGGGTTAACGAGTTAGAAGAGCAAGTTGGATTTTAATTGTCTGTTTTCTGTCATATCTGAAAGAGTTATAAAAACAACTCCCTCAACATGCGGTGCTGTAAGTTCCCTTTCCCTGTGTTGTTTTTGGACCTGCAGTACTTTGAATATGACATCTTACACAAAATAATAGTATTTTTAAAACCTCCCACTGGAGTGCATTTGATTTGAGTTATTCAAAGCAAATGTGGAGGATCAGTGATGGGAAAGCAGAGTTATTTGTTTCCCTCCCCAGGGCACATTCTGTTCTGGGTGCACATGTGGGACTCTCTGGGACTCCTTGGAGAACTGTCTGCAGCATTCAGCTCCCAGATATCCAGAAATATGTTTGGACATGGTGCAGTGGCTCTAAATTTCTGGTAGGAGCCAGACTTTTAGCCAGGAGTGTTGAAATGAAGAGGCCTGGTGGATGCCTCAGGTTTTAGCCTTTATATTTTTCAGATTCTATTCTGCTTTAGTGTGTGGGTCTGGGCTTCATATCAGGGGATGGTGAGCTCTCTGCACAGAGCAGGGAGACAAAACAATTCCTGCTCTAACTGGGGACCAAGGACAAATGATCCAAATCTCAGCCCAAGAGCACAAACAATGTGGGCTGGAGAGAGAAAAACAAGGATGGGACTGCATAACCTAGAGCTAGAATTGGACAATTAATTCCAACATGCAAATGGAGCAGAACTTACAAAAGTGACAGACTCTGTGACCTGTTGTCCATTTTGTGGCCATTCTGGGTTGTGCTGCCCAAGGTGGATCTATTTGAGGCCTCTTAATAAATCCCTACTTTATCCTTTAGCTCTGTCTAGTCTCTGTTCTAGGTCAGCCTCCCCAAGGCACCATGGTGACCTCCCCTGTGAGGTCCCCACTCCAAGGATTCTGCATCTCCTCCTGGACAAGAGCAGTGAGGGTACAGGGTGGGCTCTGTTGGAGCAGCAGGGCTTGTAAATACACCTGACAAAATATCCATTGCCATGAAGGCAGCTCACCTCCCCTGATTTCAGCAGAGTAATGCCAGATCATGTCTGCTGCTAACCCAGTATTTATACAAGAATTCCCTGCTGGTTTAATGGACAATCTAACCTCTGGGTTGGTTTTTTTGAGAAAAATCTGACTTATTAAATGTAGCAGATGGGGGTTTTTTTTAGTCCTTCTTTACCATCTTGAGCATCATATCATTAAAACCTGAGCCTCAGGAATTTTTTTTCCTTCCTGTTACCTATTCCACATGTGCAGGCATAGTCTTAAAGTTATCACATTGCATGTAATTGCTGTAGGGAGGATGATCACTTCAATAAGAGAAGTAGGATTCAATATTCATCATTTCAATATGAAGCAGGATCAGATAAATTCCTTAATCAGCAAGAACCCAGCCTCTTGTGTGTGCCTATTACTTCAAAAATAAAGGCAAGAACTCCACTCCCTTTATTATATATAGACTATCAACAGAATTGTTTTGAAATTGCAATTTTCTTAAAATAAATCACTGAATCACCCACAAGTAATTTCTCCACCAACTAGCAAAGAATGATGAGCTTAAGCTCAGCCCAAAGTGTCTGAAACACAGTGCCTTAAACCTAGTGGTTCTAGTTAAATTCCTTTCTGAACATAGTTGTAAAATGCAACAGCCACGTGAGAGAGGATGAGAGGAGCAAAGGATGATAAGATCTGTATAAAATCAGTTTTGCTGCTGTTGCTGATGAAATCTCAAAGGAAAGAGGCTTAAGAACCAGTGAGCCCATGAAAACAAGCAATACAAAAATAGTAATTTTAACTTCATTGGTGCTTTTACAATTCAGGTAGTGAAACAGCTTCTTGTGCATACTCACAGAGTCTGCAGATTCTTATTTAGCTGTGTGAAGAAACAAAAGAGTGAAAAGTGACTAAATTCTGAGCAGTGCACTTGATGCTTATCCACTGTAGAAAACTTTCGGTATAAAATAGTCTGAAAAGAATCTGCTGCCAACCAGCAGGAGTTTCAAACTCCTCAGTATGGAACAAAGGCACTCATCTGGAGCTCTGACTAGTGGCAAACCTGGATGAAACTTCACCTCAGACATCCTGGAGAATCCATCTTTGGTTATTCTTGTGTTGATAGATACAGAGACAGCAAGGTGATCAGGATTAAAAACTCAAACCTGCTGCTCTCTGGCCACTCTTGCTAGAAAATCAGCCCCTTTTGGTCTGAGGTGCTTTGTGGCTCCTGATGGCAACACCAGCCCTGAGAAGATGGTTACACCAGCTGCTGCATGGTCTCTGTTCATGGTGTTGTGCTGTGATTCAATCTCTCAGTGAGTTGTAGGCTTTTGTGGTCCGGCTGTTGATGAAATCCGCCTTCTTCAGGTCAGCCTTTGGAGGGGAGGAAACACAACAGTTCATTGTCCTCAGTGCTGGTTCTGCAAGGGAAGGGTGGCTCCAGCTGCCTAAAAGCTGGATAAGGAGCCCTGGCAGGGGTTTAGGCAGAGTCCTGTGCAGCCACAGAGACAGAGCAGGCAGTGCTGTTCAAGATAGTTCAGGGGATAACTGGGATTGCTGAACTCTCCACTGGCTGTACCAGCACCCTGCTCTTCCAGCTCAGCTCTACAGACTCCCAGCTTTTAGGTGACTAATGGCTGGGATTAACCCAAAGAACACAGGGCAATGCCAAAATGACTCAGGGTTTGATCAGTTTTATTTGGTCAAGTGGTTTCTGGGGCTTGTTAGACTAAAGTTTCAAAAATGTCTGGGCATTAGATGGTTCTGAAGTTTTCAGTGCCAGTACTTGGTGGCTCTAGGGGACCTGATTTGCACAGGAAGAGCAAATAATCAGCATTTTTGAAAATCAGCTCTGACAAACGTGTTCTATAGGCTTTCCTAAACTACCAGTAAATTCATAAAATTCATACCATCAGGGACATTGCTGTATGGTAAAGCCAGGAATGCAGTTGTAAAAAAAAAGAGACAATTAGTTAAGAATTTATATGGCACAACGGCCTTATTCTTGAACACAGATTTCTGGTTTGTGGGGCCTTACCTGCTGAGTGGGATGCAACACTGCTGAAGTTTATGCTAAGAAAGTTTTTTGGAGCAAATTTCAACCAAACAAATACATGAAGAGAAAGAGCTGAATAATAAATACCAACAGCTTGCTTGAGAACTTAGAACAGTTTTTATAGGGAATTTGAAGTGACAAATTCTGAACAGCAAACACAGAAGGATTGAGAACAGTTTGAAATGCAGGGTGAAGGTGGAAGTTAACTCAGCTGTGTGTTGAAAAAGCAGGCACAGAGCTTCAGAATAACCAAACTGCTTCGTGGCAGACTCATGCTGGTCATTCTTTGTTTGATGTGACTATGGCAGTAAATGTTTGCCAACACCCATCCCAGGCCCTGGGTTTTGTCTGGCTGTGACTGCCACCTGGGCTACCAGGCTGTGCAAACAGCAAGAGAACAGAAGTGCCCTGGTGTTAAAGCAGGAGCTGCCTCGCCCTGCCTTTGTGCTCTGCCACCATCCTTCCTCTGTGCCAGCCTGTGCAGCCAGTGTGGATGGCCACCCACTCTGCATCACTCCCACCCCTGACACTGCTGGCAGGCAGCAGCAACACTTTTCATAAGCTGTGCCAGTGGGAGGGAGAGAAAAACCACAGAGGGAGAGAACACGAACAGAGATGAGCAAAAATTAAGGCCAAGCATTACTTACACAGGCTTATGTACAGGAAAATAGGAAAACCAAATTCAGGGACCACTTAAATCCTATCATAGGTTGATTCTTAAATGTATGGGAATGCTAAGGGCCCCAGAGGACAAATGAAAGGGTTCTAGGTCTGAAAGAACAGCTGATTTCTCTTTCTGCTTACCTTTTTGTAGGCACTGTGGAGATCGGTGTGTGACCACAGGGAGTAGAGGAGGACTGAAGCAGCCCTGCTGGCCTTGCTGAACATATTGCTGCCATTTTGCAAAAAGAATGATAAAACATATTTAAATTCCCACATCATAATCATCTACAGACTTCAGCAAACATAACCTCATAGCATTTGTTTTATCCCTCTTTATTCCTAAGTGCTGGTTTGCCACCCTTTAGGTGTTGTAGCATGTTTCAGGCTGTCCTTATTACTGAAAGAAATGAAGCATGCCTCCTTGCTTCACTCATTCTTCAAATTTAGGGAGAAACCAAGTGCTCTGTAGCCTACATCTTACAGCAGCTATCATATTGTGCATTTTCAGCTGAGGAAAATAACCTCAGCACAACAACCACTTGAAAGAATCTTTCCAGTAGGTAAAATCTCTGGTCAGTTAGACAGGATTTAAACTATTCAGGGCCTCATGAGGCCGCCTTTACTGAATCCTCTTTCATTTTGCAAAGAGAGAGCAAGGCAAACAGAGTAATTATTAGTGTTTTTAAAACATTAATTATCTTTGGAGTAAATATTGATTGCACCTGTTTACGTATTAAAGAACGGTTAAATTTTGAACCTGTTCTCTAAAATGCCAATACATTATGTTTAAGTACAGATCTGTAAGTTCTATAAAATGTATCCCTGCACTTTATTGCTGAAGATTATCAGGGCTGCGTTACAACAAACAGGAAAGACATTTTGGGTACAGATGAGCTCTGATGACCAGTCACTACATGTATATCAGAATACAGATAATATTGTGCAGTTATCTTCCGAGGAGTTATTTAAAATGCTGGAACCTGGTGAGTTCAGCTACAGATGGGAGAGCTGTCCTAAGAGATCTTTCTGTATTTCCCAATCAGTGCAATTCTATTCCCATCACTTGTTTGGGCTGCCCCAAACATTTCTGTACAACACTTCTGTGCCTCGAGACGAAGCGTTTTTCCCCCCGCGTTGCAGAGGCTGCAGCTTCTTTTGTGCCTGGGGGAAGAGAGAGGCTCGTGGGGCTGTTACCTGTCATTCATGCTGATGGCAATGACCTTGGGCAGGCCCTGGGCACTGAGCAGCAGGCGGGCGTTGTGCGAGCTGCCCTGGCTCAGGTTGAACAGGGTGTAGCAGACGGACGCCGCGGTCTCGCAGGCAGCCTCGCAGCCCGGCACGCACTCGGGCAGGATTGACACCAGATCAGGCAGGACTTCCCTGGCTGCAAGGTGCAAGAGGGACAAGCAATTCCATGACTAACAGGTGCAGATTTTCCTTGTCCTCCCGTTCTCCCTGGTCAGGCAGCTGGGTGCTCGCAGCACACACTCATTATTCCCACCTGCATTGCAGCCCCACTGCGCTGGACAGCCAGTAACGTGCCCCATGCACAACCCATTAATGCCTCATGTCCTGAACTCACCAGTGTGGGAATTTTTCTTCGGGGCTCCCTGCATGGGAGACCCTTAATAAGAGTTTTGTGTTAGGATTGAGAGATGAACTGGATTTTTTTTTGGTCTTTAGGTTGCTGTTTATTTTTTATTTTATCGCGCTGTCTGCACTAGACTTAGTACACAAGAAGAAGACAGTAAAAAGGTCACAAGATGTATAGATTAAAGGTCTTTTAGAGCTGTTTTAATTAATTCTTAAAACGTACTTTATTTCTACTTTTCTACCAATAACTGGCTACTTGTCTAACACACAACATTTGCACTGTGATTTTCCCTAGCCAATCACCCAGTGCCACCAGCACTGCACAAAATGGAGTGGATGAAGAAAAAGGAGACAGGACAACACCCAAAATTCTCCATTTTGTCCTTCATCTACCTCCATACTAAAAACTTACAAGTCTAAATTTTTCACTCTGTGACAAACCACACCACCACAGATTCCACTTCACACACTCACAGATTCTACTCCATCACAAAGCCTTGGAAGTCTTTTCCATGAACAAAGGTAAAAAGCAGTGCTTTCCTGAGGATCAGGGTCTGGCAGGACAGGCAGGGAAACATTCCCTATGCCCTGGGTTCCAACAGGCCAGCTTCCCTTTTAGAGATGTTTTATATTCAGTTTATCTCCATTTGAAATGGAGGTTCATTCTGCTTGGTAAATTTGGATAAATGTAGGTTCGTTTTGCTTGATTAAATTTAGACCCTCATAATCTAGAAAGCAGTGTGCCCTCTAAAACATTTTCCTTTGGCCAAAGCTTTTCTTTTTGGAATTTGACCTGAATTCACCCATGCTTGCAGTCAATCAAAAAGAACATCTTTTGATAGAGAAAAGGTTGGCCTGAAATTCCCCCAGTCCTCTCTATTATGGGTAAAGGAAAACAACTATGGAAACAGTAAAGGAAACAACAGTGAATGTGCAAGATGAAGCACCTGCCCCCAAAGCTTTGTGCTATTCTGTTTTTGCCACACTCATAAATTATTTTTTCCTGATGAAATCCCAACTTCTTATTACTTTAATTTCTTCTCTTTCAGGAGGATTCACCACCTGTAATTGTTAACACCATATGGATTATCCCTTTGAAACCAGCCCAACAACATGTTATGATATTTTCATTAATAGGGAATGCTCTCTAAGGATCAAACAAAGCCCAGGAGACTGTTCTGCAGAGTTCTGGAGGTTAATCTGCCCCATGAGCCACCTCTACACCTGGAATTTCCCCTTTCCCCCTTGGTGGGAACACAAAAAAGGACAAAAAATTATATTAATTTTATCCTGTCAGTAGGAAAAAGTCTTAAATGCACAATAAATTGAAATGAGAATACTGAGAATAGAAATGGCTTTTATTTAGAAATTAGATCATTTAAAAAGAATAAACTATTTTTTCTTATAGCATCTTATAAGAAAGTGAGCTGCCACTCTCAAAAAAATTTTGCAGGAAAACTGTGTGGGTTGCAAACTTCTAAAGCTTTGCGTCTAATAAAAGAGAGTCTGACCTTTGCTAGAAGAATTAGAGATGTTCTGTGATTTCTTGCAAAGCATTATGCAGCTGTGGCAGCACAGAACTCAGCACTCACCTTCCTTTACCCTATTTTAAGCAGAAGAAATTTGCATAGGAAGAGCAAATAATCAGCATTTTTGAAAATCAGCTCTGACAAACGTGTTCTATAGGCTTTCCTAAACTACCAGTAAATTCATAAAATTCATACCATCAGGGACATTGCTGTATGGTAAAGCCAGGAATGCAGTTGTAAAAAAAAAGAGACAATTAGTTAAGAATTTATATGGCACAATAGCCTTATTCTTAAACACAGATTTCTGGTTTGTGGGGCCTTACCTGCTGAGTGGGATGCAACACTGCTGAAGTTTATGCTAAGAAAGTTTTTTGGAGCAAATTTCAACTAAAAAATATATGAAGATAAAGAGCTGAATATTAAATTGCTAACAGGTTGCAAAAAAAAAAAAAAACAAACAACTCCCTCTCCAAATCTGCATAGAATTTACTTCAATTATGGAATTTTGAAAGTAACACCAGTGGAAGTATCTGAAGATAGTGAATATAGTGAAATATAGTGACAACTTTGTTTAGGCCAAACTCTTTATTTTATTTAAGCCCTGTACAGCGACTGCAATTATCCGGTGAAAAATCTACAAAACTCACAGATCAGGGGTTTGGTTGTTTTGTTTTTTTTTTTCCAAAGCAGGAAACTTAGAGGGGAGCAGAGCAAGCTCTGTGCCTTTGCTCACCTATGTCATTTTGCAGGCAGGTGTTTCGAGACAGGTTCCTGAGCAGGGACACTGCTGTCCTCTTGACCGCGGGCTGGCTGGCGTGCAGCATGGCTCGGATGCTGGGGAGCCCGTTTGCCCTCTGAACAACAGTCCTGGCCACTGCCAGGGGCATCTGTGGGAAGGCACTTCTGTGTCATTGCCACCAATGCAGAGCCTCAGAAAAAGCCACTCTGCACCAGTTTAAGCATAGTTTCAAGCCAGAGTTACACATGAGTTGCAAGAGGAAGGGAAGGTGATATAAAAGAAGTTTCAAGCCCTCTTTCTCCCAGGTGCTAGCCACACTTTGGCTAGTTCCTCAAACAGATATCATTAGTTTCTTCAACACAAAAGTGATCTGCTGCTGCGTCAGAGCCCTCCTCTCTCCACAGGACTATCTTCCACAAAATGACTTTTTTAGTGCTTTTAACATCTGCTCATCCCTCACTGTGTAATGAGTTAGCAAACTCCACACGTGGAGAGGTACAGAGAGGGAGAAGGAGCAGACCCCATGATCTGCCAATAATGGGCAGCAAGGAAAAGCTGCATAGCTGGTCATGCCTTTCCCTTCAATATTCTTCATTTTCCTTCACCATGCCAGTGACTTGTCAGTGGTTATTTGAGCTCAGCTGCACTGCAGCCCTGAGCTCTACACATTCACATCAAGAACTAAATGAAAAGGAAAAAAAGCTGACTTACTGGTCCAGTGCCAGCTGTGAGGTTCTGAAGAGCTCCCAGGGATGCTTCCTGGGTGTAGTTTCTGGTACTCTTTGCTATTAAGGAGAGGTATATCCTGATCAGTGTAGAATGCCAGAGTGATTCAACACCTTTGGGGTTGCTCTTCTCCTCAGGTAGTGGGGTGTCCTGCTGCTTCTAAAAATGGAAACAGACATTTAGACAATTTCCCTTTAGAAACAGGGACCTCTGTGTTAGTCCATCACAAGCTGAACTAGCCATTTTGTGACTCTCTGTGACCAGGGTATTTGGAGACTGTCAGGTCCTGAGCTCAAATAACAATGTGCAAAATTTCAGTATTTAAGGGCAGTGGCCAGTCCATCCAGTGGAGCATTCCCCAACTAATAAAACATTTGCTATGTCAATGCCAACAGCAGCAGCTGAATGAGAGAATTAGTGCCAAGGACTATCAATAAATTCGCCTTTTTGGGGCAAGGAAGTGTCACCCTGCCAGATACATCAATAACAGACTGTTCATTAGATCACAGCCTTATTCTTCAGAGGTTGCCACAAGCTATTAACCAAATGAGATGTAACTAATCATGTACTTTACCTCTTTTACTTTCCTGCTCCGTGTTCCAAAGCAGCCTGGTGTTTTATCATTGTTGGAAATATTTCTTCTTTGCATGTATATGCTCTGGGCATATCTCTCAGGGAGCTCTATCTCTAGCTGGTAGGAAAGATTGTGAAGAATGCACACACAGTTCTCTGTGGCCTGAAATAACAAAAGAATAGGAACTGAAAGTGCTGAAAGGACACGTACAGACATGGGAAGAGATTTCATTTTTGGCTCTTCAGTAAGTGACTGCAGAGAAGAGCCAGTGAGCCACCAGGCTGCCTTTGCAGTGACACATGAGCCATGCCCTGGGGTGCTCCTGAGCACAGCTGGCACACGGGGCTGCACTGGGAGTGGGGAAAAACTGCTGGAAACCCTCCTGGGACATTTGAATTCCTGAGCTGTGCCTGGAACTGTTTGGGCCAGTGCTGCTTGGCACAGGCCAGAAGTGTGCCAAGGAATGTTTAAGGGCTCAGGAGTAAAGATGATCATGCACACACCTCACCATGGCATCAGCAAGAGGAAAGCTTTTTCTCTTCCCCAACCAGGAAGCCTTTTCCTGTTTTTTTTTTAAATAAGACATTCCTTCCTGAACGTGGCTAAGGTCAGGTCTGCAATTTCTGAGTGACGAGCCCAGTGGCAAACAGCTTTGTTACCACTTGCTGCTTGTTTGAAAGTCAAAAAGGAATGAGTGGCTTTAAGACAAAATGCAGCAGGCAGCTCCTGGCACACGTGTGCTGGATTCTCCCTGAAGCTAAAGGCACTGAGTGCAGGGAGATGGGGAAGCTCAGGTAATCCTAGAACAGAGCTGTAAATGTGCAGTAATTATCATTAAACTGCACAAGTCACAGCAGGCTCACCAGCAGTGCAGCAACACCAGGGACAGCTGCTCTTCTCACCCAGCTGAAAGACAAGAATCTCTCTACTCAAGAATCTGTGCTCAGGGTTCACCTGCACTCAGTGGGGCAAGGAGAGTGAGGAAAAGTGGCATCTGGAGGTGTCCATGTCCTTGTAGTCACTGGGTTAGGCTCAGGCAGGAAGGAAAAAACTGCAGCTTTTTTTTTTTCTGAAAAAATCTAGGAAAATCAGATCTATTCTAAATGATGCGAGCTCCTTAATCACACTGCCTCCCAAAGGGATTTAGGTTCTTCATTTCCTAAGGGGTGTGTAGCATTAAATAAATAGGAGAGCAACCAGATTAATTTTTTAAGCTTCTAGCTAGCTAGCACCCTGAGACAAGAAAAAAGGTAACACCTGACTCTTCTGTGTTTCAGCATTTCTGAAAGCTGGGATTTTATCTCACTTAAAAAAAAAAAGAAAAAAAAAAGTTTCTTAAAAAAAAAACTTTCTACCTTTCTCTCTAGAGATCCTGAAAACGTTTTCCCAGTGCTAAGTTATACTATTTTTTTAGGATAAAAGTGCTTCAAAAAGCTTCCTACTTGAGTTTCGCCTTTGGTGGCAGTTTTAAAAGCCCTGGAAATAAATTCTGCAATTGCATCACAGCTGTTTCTGAACATTGGTTTCTAAACAACAAGAGAAAAATGGTGACTTGGCAATTTCCCCTAGGAAAACACTTTTCATCTCCAAGAGTACCTTGTCATTGGGCTCGTGGTCTGCAATAGCTCCTTGGATGTAATACACAAGAGAATCAATCAGCCCCTCACATTCTCTCATCTTCTTCCTTCCCTCTGGGCCAGCAGAGCTCATGTTTCTGTGCAGGAGAGAAGGGATTTAGTCAAAGTCATTTTCTTGTGCTCCTCTGACAAACTTTTCCAGCTACATCTTAAAGATACTGAAGTTCAGGCTGACTGCTTCTTTTCTTCAGAGGTGTAAGACAATCTGGGTCTCTTCTAGATAAAACTTTCACTCACAGACAAAAAGAAATACTCCAGGGAAACAAACCTCTGTGTTTGGATGGATAAGGTAAGACCTGACTCAAATTTTCATCTCAAAGTTGAGTTAATCTCTCCTAGCAGTCAAAAAAAAAACCACCTTGGACTTTTTTTCCTTATTCCATTTTCAACTATAATTTTAACATTTAGGATGGTGAAAGTATCACAGGAGAGGTACCTGTAAAGATTTCCATGCCCACAGATGTCCTGTAGAATTAATTTACTTACACTGAGCTGGTTTTTGATCCAAGGTGACCCATCAACAACAGGCACATGATCTGAGAGTTTTAGCAACATCTCCACATTCACATGCAAAGATCCACTCCTTGCCTGGCTTTTTGCTGTGCTTTGTACTAAACCAAGGACAGCTTACAAATAAATTACAAAACTGATTTAAAAGCTCTTGAAAAACCACACACACACTTGCTGCTTGAAGCTGCCTGGCTCTAAACAAGAGACTGGTTTCCATGGAAGAAACAGCACTTATGATTTTGGGGTAAAATTATTTTTACAACTTAGCAAAGTCTGAATTATGGAATACTGGGATTATAAATTCAGGTCTTATTTTTTTTGACTCCTGCAGCTCTGCTGGACAAACTGCACATTCAAGCTTCTTTGTTTGAAATAACATTAAATATAACCCAATCCTAGCATCCATCAAAACACAGAGGGACATGTTCCTTTTAGTAGTTTCAGGTTGCTTATTTTGCATGCTTACTCTGCCCACTAAAAATTGCAATGTTTACAATTTCATTATTGACAAAGTCAGTAAGGTTTAAACTTTCCTGTGCCTTGTGACTGTAAAATGAATGCAGCATTTGATACATTGTCATTTCACTTCTACTATTTTTTTTTCCTCTGGGAAGTGCATATTCAGGTTACTGCTAAGCAGTGTAATTGCAATTTTACTTTAGCTCATGATGTTAATGATGTCTCTATTTACGAGTTCATTTATTCTCTCGTGGAATATTCAGCTCCCACAACATGGCCTACTATAGAAATCTCTTTGGAATTTAATTTTACCTATCTATGTCACATTCAAGGCTTGCCATCCTTTCCTGTGTTTATGCTGACAGAAGTGTACACGTTCCAGCCCTCCTGGTGCATAGCAAGAATAGTTTCTGGGGCACACAGACCAAAAATACTGCTCAAGATAAGCGAGGAATTTCCCTTGCCAGAGACACTTCAGCTGAGGCAGTGTTTTGTTTTGTCCCACAAATTCTAAAATCCTCTCAGCTTTTACAACTGATCCTGCTGAATGCTTGGGCAAGGAGAGGCCATGAACAGAGCAGAGTAAAGACAGTAAAGAGAGTAAAGGGAGTAAAGGGAGTAAAGAGCTTTTCCAGCTCAGGAGGCAGAGAAGAGCCTGAACTGGGGGCACTGTCCTGTTCTGCAAGGGAAATCAATTCCTGGGCTCTGTTTCATTGAGAAGTTGATGCTCATCCAGTGTTGGAAGCCAGGGCACAGGGAATGTTTCTCTGTCTGTTCTGACAAGCCCTGACCCTCCTGAGAGCCGTGCCTTTAACCTCCGTCCATGGAGAAAACTCCCT
>VWZV01012712.1:98389-125599 GCA_013397155.1 Irena cyanogastra | reverse complement strand
TAAATATATATTTTAAATATGTATTAATTATTTTTATTACTATATTAATTATATTTTAAATTTATATTTTTTTGAAACAATGGAGATATTTTGCTTAGAGAATTTCAAAACTGACTTCATCTTGGCTTCCTAAGATCTGAGGCTCCTGACAAGTGAGATGCTAGCCTGAGCTCAGGGGCTGGGCTTTGTTGTGGTGGAGTTCCAGAAATACTCAGTGCTTGCAAGGTGAGGAGAACACAGCCTCAGGGAGATTCTGGGGATGCTCTCCTCTAAATAACTCAGAACCTGGCAGCAGCCAGCTGTGAAAAACCCCTGACTTTGGGCATGCTTGGCTGTGAGAATCCTGGTGACAGGCTCAAACTGTGCCATGGGCTGTGTCTGTCTGAAATCCTCATTTATCTCACCCTTGCAACTGTCACAAATGCAATTGTTTGCACTGCTGCCTCTGTCCCCTCCTGCACACATGCATGGTGCAACTCTACCTGCAATCAAACCAGCTCTCTGCCCACAGTGCTGTGGCATGTGAGAAAATCAGCTCATTTCCTGCTGGCAAATGTTATTTTGATCCAGACTTGTGAGGTAAATACAGAGAAGCTGGACACAGTAAACCCAAGGGTGACTTTGAAGGAAGCAGAATGATGATAATAAATGTTCAATGAGCTGATAAATGGCACAAATGAAAGGCATACTCCCTCTAAGCCAACACTGAGTCACACACTGACTGTTGGAAAAGGTTCTTGAACTGCTCTGAATGGTCCATGTAGCTGATAAGAAGAAGGATTTTGCTCCTGGGACTCATGCTGCTAAAACTGGTACTGTGAATTTCATTCAATTAGCAGACAACATTTTGGGAAATTCTATTCCCTTCGTGCCTTGCACAGTTCAAAAATTCACCAAGGAGGTAAAGGCATCTGGGATCCACCTGGTAACCAGAAGTGCCAGGCTTCAAGCTGCTTGCTGGAAGTAACAAAATTCCTTTCAGGAGCTGGAGGAGCAGATAAACTGAAGAGGAGGCAAGAGGAGATAAGAATGGATGGAAATAAACTGAAAGGAATGGCAGTGCCATGCAAGAGGCCTTGGTTCAAAGACTTATTATCATCATCAGTCATTGTTTTCCATCCTCTCTCAGAAGCTGCCATAGAGCCCAAGGTTTTCAACACACAGGGAGAGCTTTGGCTTCACTTCTCTCCAGAGTAAAAGGAAGCAGATGTTTATGCAGCCCCCTGGGCTGAATGCAATGACTCAATTTCCCCCAACCACAGCTTTCCACTGTCCTCCTGGGGCACTGTGTAATTCACAGACAGCTCAGACACGAGCTGGGACAGACAAACTGTGAAAAATAATAAAGAAAAAGGAAGGATGACTCTTATTTTACTGGGTGAGAAGAGAGGGGTTAGCTGACTATCCTGGAAATAGTTGTCTAGAAAGTTTTGAAGAACTAGAATACACAGGGGCAAGTTTTGAAAAACTAGAATACACAGGGGCACAGTTACAGGCAGGCTCTGTAGTGAAGCACAGCAGCCTCAGCACTTAAATAAAAATGTTTTTCAGGGGAAAATGTGATAACTGAGTATAAATTTGGGAAAGTTCAGCACTGCAGAAGTTCTGGGAAAAAGTATTTCAGGATAAAAGTGGAACCAGCTCATTATCAGCTTTCAAGGTGTGATACAAGCAGCCTTCCACTAAACCTTCCTTTCACATGCCAGGGGTTCACTTATGTATGTAAATAATATTAAAAACCATGCATTCTGCATGCTGCTGGGATCTTATCCTTTCAGACTCAGGGGAGTAGGGGGAAATAGCTTGAAGGTTTTTATCCTTTGTATTGGAACTGGAAGCAGAACTTTTATGTGGAGGACTTTCAGGCCAAGAAAAAGTGACTTTACCTTTAAAATCTTTCAGGACTTGTCTACAAATGTCTGTAACACTCCTCCAGATAGTTTAATGCACCAATTTTACTTGTTCAGCTTCTTGTCAGGCAACCAGTGAAGTCTGTTGATTTGGCTTACTCTGTGGGCAGAGTGCTTTTTATCACATTTCACAACTAAGCACCACAATTACTGATTTTAACTGCCAATGCAGAATTCTGTGTGTACACAGCTTCTTTTAATTACACAAAGCTTGTGACCTGTGGTTTCTGTAAAGCTTTGCTTCTCACAGGGTCTGAAGACAAACTGCAGACCTAGAGAATGGGATTAAGAAACATTTCTAACTCCAGACTTCCTTATCAGTGACTGCATGCACTGACACAGGCAGAGATCCAGGACCCCACCACACTGCTGGCAGCAGCTGGGCACTGCTCTGGTCCTGCTCTCATCCCAGAGCCTGCAATATTATCTGCTAGGTGTGGATTCACTCCTCCTGCTGCTGTCTTCTCCAAGAGGATGAAGGAAGCTTTAATTTCTCATCTGCTAATGGTGTGCTGCAGTGCATGTTCCCCCACCAGAATCTAGGGCTGGGTTTGGGCTGTGGGTGTCCCTTGCAGTCAACAGCTGTATGGAAAGTTTTGGAAAGAACTTCTGGCCTTCTCCTGCAGCTAAGTACATTTTGCACAATGTACTGCACTTCAAAGCACTATTTTTACCCTCTAACAGAAGCTGCAGGCTATAGACTTTATCAACATGCCCAACAAACATGTTAGCATTACAAAAGGGAAGACTAATTACAGAGTTATATTCTGGCAAATAAGTAGAGTCTTTAAACACATTCCAAAGCAACATCATTCCCTCAGTGCACACTTTTATTACTTGGTGGTGTGCTCTTCTTTTTATGGATGCAAAGATTTTTTGTTTCCCTAATCCATAAGGAAGGAATACTTCTAGTGACCTCATGTGGGAGGTGAGTTAATTTCCAGAGAAGAGATGCAAACTGATTAATCTTAAAAAATCCCAGCTATTTAGCCTGTACAAATAGGTAAGCCTCATTAAAAACTATTCTGTGCTAGGAAGTATGTGGCAATCCTGCAGATCATCTTTACCTGGGAGTTTTCAAGCCCTTCTTTTTCTATTTCTAATTTTCAGCGTTAAAGCTCTTAAAACTGAGAAGGACTAGAATATGGACATCATATTTTTAAAACAGGTAATGCATCCTTGAGCACCCACATAAGGGCACTTTTAGAGACTTTTAATTCAGGCTGGAGAGCTCACAGCAATTCTGGAGCAGCCCCAAGCCCTGACTTTGTGCCCAGAGTAAGGCTAACCCAGGAATCCACTTCCATTTAAAAGAACTCAGGTACTGTTGTACCTTATTTGTCACATAACAAGTTGTGCCAATCTGCTGCAACAAGCTCAGGAAGGGCAACACCAAATAAACCTGACAATGATCTGTGCCCCCATCAGCTGCCTCCTAGGGGAGAGACAGTTCCAGAGTCCAAACACCAAGAGAGGAGCAGCCAGACTGGTTTCTGCACACATGCAGCTTGAGCTAATTAATATGAAAAAAGACAACCTCCTTCATTTCCTAGACAACAGCTCTAAGCCTTAGCTAGAGAGGTTTTATTACAGGTGGTTAATGTGCCTTTGTATTTGTTTCTGAGCCATCAGAGTAAATAAAAGTTAATTATTACTTAGAGATGAAGTTAATTAGTAGTCAGTGGGCTGACAGGAGTTCCTGCAGAAGAAGATGTATTATTGTTGAGTGTTTTGTATAGCTTACAATTCATTTGTCTTCTGAAACCACACCAGTCAGAAACAGAGCTGTTAGCACAGGAAAAATCAATGCCATACACATATTCTGCTACAGGACAGCACAGAGTGAGGCAAAATGGGCACCTCTCCAGCCTCCAAATTCCAAATTAAATCCTTGTGCTCTACTGGAAGGAGTTTAAACCTCAGGTCATGCCTTTGCAGTCCCAGATTACTCCTGAGGCAGTTCAAACTATGCCCTTTGGTGCATTTTGAAATGTGTAAACTTACTTAATGTGCAATGACTTTGAACTCACAGTTTATAGACTGTTAAAGGTGTTTTTATTGAAGATGTGATTTTTCTACTTCAGCCATTTAGGGCTGTGTTCACTGAGGCCTTTGGTGTCTGTAGTCACTGCTGCTGTGTCCACGAGCCCATTAGGAGATTGCAGCACTAAATACACAATTATAAATCTAAAAATCCTCCACCCCATGGCTGCAACCTGCTTGAACTTGTGCAAAAGGCTGGACAGGCTTGGTCTGTTCAAAAAATTGGGTTTAAAAGGGTTTAAAAAATGGCTTTTCCTTAACTTCAGTTGAATCTCTTTCTAATCAATTTATCACAGGTTATGATATGTTCAAATAAGCACCTTTGGGAGCAGCTGGGAACAGAAAACATTTATGTGCTTGTAGGCACCATGTCCCCTTTCTAAGTCATCTGTTTGCATGAGAAGTGATTGTGGCTTGAGATGAACTCTGTATTTATCCAAAAATAACTGTGCAGACCTGTTTTGTCATCACTATAATATATAATATATAATATATATATACACACACAGTGAGTGGTTGCAGGTGGAGTGCTCACCTCAGGCATCCCGTGGCATTGTAGAAGATATCAGGGTCAGGCAGAACACTTGATTTTGGGTAATCTCTGTCTGGCCAGCCTGAGTAGGGGATGAGGACAGCTTCAGTCAGTGTCTGCAGGGCTTCTCTAACCAACAGGTGCTTCAGCTGGTCATTGGAGGACAGATTCCACAACAAACCTGCAATATTCACAATGAAATAATCAGAGAGGCAAAAAGACTCCTGTGCACTTTGAAATCTCATACCCCTGGATGTTGGTGAGTGAAGAGCCTGCCTGGCACTGATAATCTGAGGAGAAGCAGAAGGGATTGGTAAGTGCTCACCAGCCCTGACCCAGGGACATGGAAACAGGGCAGAAAAGGGGGCTCAGTTATCCATGTGAATAAATTAAAATCTCTGCAGGGTCAGTCTAATGCCCAGCCAACAAGTGCAGCTTTGCATGGCTCTGCACTGCCCATCTGCTGCCACCACCACCTCTGTGAGCAAAGCAGCACCATCTGAGGGACAAAAAACCCACAAAAGGGATGGGTGGGAGGTGCAGAGCTTACAGCAGATCTGCTGGAAGACAGGAAATGCACATTACCAAGTTTCTCTAACACTTGGTAGCATAATTCCTCCTAAGAGGGAAAGCTGTTAACACTTGGCTGCTGCTGTCCAGACATCAGTCACTACACAAATCATTAAGTAATGCTACAAACCTTGCCTGTCACAATCCCCAAAACTAGTTTTAAATAAAATCTTGTAGAACTTAACAGGTTCCATTACGTTCTATTCCAACAGACAACAATTCTTTTTTAAGTACCCTTCCCTTGGAAAACAACACGTATTTCTGCTTTTCACTACAAAGACATCCATTGTTCCTCCAGCTTGCTGCTCCAAGTTTCACAGACCTCCTCCTCCACACACTGGCAGAGTTATTAGTGAATGTTCCTTTCATCAGCTCACAACAACAACAACAACGACAACAAAAACAGAAAAAAAAAAGAAAAAAAAAGTTTCTTCTGTATCTCCTTACACTTTGAATTTAACTTTGGGTATTGTGAGCAACAGTAAAATCAAAACAAAAGCCAGCCAGAAGAAGCCCATTCCTCCATCTGGGGTCAGCTCTCCAGCCTCTGAATCAGGGGATAAAAGGAAGAATGTGCTTTTCTGAAGGACAGGTAAGGCTTGCAGGAAATCAGACAAGCAGTCAAAGGGCATTGATAAGCAAAGCAGAACAGAAAAGAAGGGCACAAGGAATGGCACAAGGACAGAATATACTTTTAAAAAGAAAAAATACATTTGGAATTAGAGGCAGATACTTACAATTGTCAGAAGAGAATTTGAGAGGCTGCTCTCACCGTACATTTTCCAACAAAACCCTACCCTTGCCCTCTGGCACTGTCTCTGGGCTCACAGGGGTTCTCTCAGTGGTGTTCTGGGTGTGCAGGAATTCCTGCACATTAGAAAATCTCTTTAGGAGTGGATTGTTTCCTTGCACCTCTGCTATAGTCTTAGGAGCATAGCTTTCCCTTAGATGGTTATTTGGAAACATGGGTGGGGTCTGCTTTAAATTCACATTTCTTTTACTGACAGTTCTGCTTCTGCTGTAATCTTCCCTGCAGGAAAAGTTTTCTTTCATTTCTTATATTTGTGCTGCATGATAACAAGATCAGGAGCTTAGCTGCTCCCTGGAGGCTCACCTGGCTTACCTTTAAAAGCTAAAATCATTTGGTTCTTTCATGCCACAGCCATTTTATTTTCTGATCCTCAGCTAGTTATAAAACTCCAGTCCTGTCTTAGGTCCTGCACTGTCTGCAAATGCCATCCTCTCCTCCAGCTCAGGAGAAACCTCACTCCTTTCCTAAGAGATTTCTAAGCAGCTTGTATGCCAAAGAAAGCACAAAGCCTCTGTTTGCTTTAGGTGTATCAATGCTTTTGTGAAGCTAGCAAATTCAGTCAAATTCAGTGATCTTGGGCAGGTCTGACTGCCCCTGTGAAGAGATCATGTGAGCACAGAAATTGCAGAGAAAATTGCACAGAAATTGCAGAGGAAATTGCACAGAAACTGAGCAGCTCTTTTCTGCATGGGGGCATTGGGCAGGCTGCTCCCCAGCAGCTCCCAAACTCCTGCCATCAGCACAAAGCTGCTCTGGTGGGAGCAGTGGTTTGGTGATTTTTGTGTTCACAGACTGCGAGGCAGCCACAGCACGTGCTCTAATCACATTTATCTCCACACACTCTGGTTACTCTCAGCCTTTTCACAGCACAAGACAAGGCACAGTGCATAACTGGGCTCCCTCTGTATGCCCAAGCCTTGAAGAAAATACAGGCCATCAAAGAATTCTTTGAGAACATGTGATAAAATATGGATTAATGTAAGGGAAGTGCTTGTATTAACACTGATGGTTCTAATAAATCAGTGACCTTTAAAGATAAGCTTCTAAGGCTGAGATTTACTTACCTCATGTGCACAAGTCCTGTATTTCTGACAGGTAGTGTCAGAAATTATGAGTATCAGAAATGTAGAGTATCAGAAAACTTCTGTCTAGAGTTTTAACTTCCTTCTCTCCATATACTTTTGTCAGGTGGAGTGCCTTGTTTCCCACTCAGCAGTAGAAACAAAAAACTTCCCTCTGCTGGACTTAGACATCTTTATTAATTAATAGTGCATGTTTTCAGTCCTTGGCCAGGAGTCTTTCACTGCAGTTCAGTGAGGTATGGTCAGGTACCAAGAGATGATTTTACTAATCTTTTATGGTGAAAGACATTTAGCTGAGTATGATGCCATACATTTGGAAGTCCCTAATTTACAGTCAAAGTAGGCAAGTAATATGGATAATGTGGAGAGACAAATGGACTTCTGGTGCTACCTGGTGTAAGACCAAATCTGTCACATTTACCTTTTCCTGGAAGTGCACACTTGAGAGAGATTGCATGCATGGATGTGATATTCCACTAGTCCTGTATGAAGTCAGAGGCAATGCAAGAGGTGAAATTCACTCACCCACACTGCCCCTTGCTCTTGCAGCCACCTTGCAGCTTGCCAGGGAGTGGAAGAATTGTTCAAGGGATGGCACAAAGTATGCCCTAGTGGGATTTTCACCAAGGCACCCAGTGCATTTCCTCCTGGCTGCACATTTGGTCTTGAACAAAGCAAAAAACACTTCTCTCATGGTGTATTTTTAAAGCTTTGCAACTGATAGGCATGAAAGCACACCATAATATTTTGCTTTACACAAGCTACATCATGCTGCTTGGCATAAATATTTTTTTGGTGTCTTCTTTGTTTTGTGAGTAAATATCTACGTTGAGTGACAGCAGTAATTGCTGAAAGAAGATGTTCCTTCATCCATTTCCACACTGGTGAAGGGGAGGACAGTAACATTCACAATATACATGTGAGTTATCAGGCACAGCCAGCATTTTTGTCAGAAATTATGAAACTGCTAGCAAGGAAAGAGCAGTGGCTTTCTGGCCACTCCAGCACCACTTTCACTGCTTCCCTCACTGGTCTGTAACAGCACTGAGAGTTAATTACAGCAAATTACTGTGTGACCCAATTCTGCAACTGAGGAGTGTGAAAAACTTCAAAACAATAACGTTGCAGAGCTGCAGAACTGAGCTAAAAATAAAGAGCCAACAATACAAAGCTTTGTTCTCCAGCTTAGGGAGGAGAGTATTTCAAATACTTTAAAGAATGCAGAATTACAGAAGGTCTCAACATGTCTGTGCTTCAGGACAGGGCTGCTTGACAACTTCAGTATCTTTTCACACACTGTTCTCTTAATAGATTTTGTTCCTGGTGTCTTTAAAGATGACTTGAAGTAAATCCCCATTGATTTAGTCATGTTTCCCATTTATAAAATATAAGCCTGCTCTTCCTTTGCATGCTGACCAGAAAGAATGTGGGTCACAAGCAGTGGAATTGCAAGAGATACACTGTGGACACACAGGACTGCAGGGATGGGGTGGGAATCTGGGGCAGTGGAGGTGGTGGGGATAGAACAGCCACTTTGTCACCCAGGGCTGTGCCATGGACAGAATCTTCAACAGGGAACTTCCAGCAGGTGCTGTCAGCACAGAGTCAAAAAATGAAGGCTGAGCTGCTGTGTGAGTAGCAGGCATTAATTATGGTCACAGGCAGCCCTAGGGAGCCTGACTTTCTTTTCTGGAATATCAAGCACTTAAAGCTTCCTGCAAGCAGGCTCAATGGATCTCTGAACAAGCTTTAGGAGTGGAAGCTGCAGTTCCTGATCTCTCGTTATTGACTGAAAGGCTGCTCTTGAGTAAGGACCTTGGAATTTACTCTAGGGGAATTGCTTAGAGTAGGTGACAATGCTTTTGTATTTAGTCACTAAACAATCAGCACCTCTCCCTGAAAGCTTTTGCACTACTTAAAGCACTTCATGCCTGACTGCAGAGAGAGCACTACCTGTGATTTGCTTCTTGGTCTCTATGTCCCGGGTGTGCCGGAGCAGGCGGAGCAGGAGGGGGATCCCCTTCTGCTCTGACACTTCCAGCTTGTTGTCATTGTCCTCAAACACCAAGTTCCTCAGAGCACCACACGCTGCCCGCTGGATGTCCTCATTCTGAGCCTCAAGGAGCTGCACGAGTTTGGGGATGCCACCAAGTGAGAAGACCTGTGAGGAACACAAAACGCAGCAGACAACAGTCAGATGCTGTAAATTGCAAATTCCACTCTGCTCCTGCCCCAGCAAACACTTAAAATAGTTACAGGGACTCCTTTAATTTGCTCCTACTTGAGAGACTTGAAGCACAGATCATTAATCATCTGGACATGACTATTAACTTCTGGGCTCTTGTATGACTAATACTCAAAATCCACAACTAGGAGAGGCAACATGTTCCCATAATTAATATCAGGGAACGATACTAAATCTCTTCCAGCTTTGCCACAGATTTGTACTCTCTGACAAGACATTTAATCACTCTGCTTTTTAGCTTCCGTGTTGGTGAAATGAATATTTGAGATTTAATTCTGGAACATCTATAAACAGGTTTTTTTTTTCCCTCAGCGACCAGCCTGATGAAAAGACAGTGTTCTTCCCAATGCATGTATTGAAAGTGTATTAAAACCCAATCCATTAATACTTATAATACTTATATTATAATATAATACCAATACTTAATACTTCTTAACTATGCCACACAGAGGAAAAACAGTAAAAGAAAGCATCAAAATGTAGAGCATTAACCACTGTTAGCCAGCTATCTACCAAAATACCCACATCTAGCAAAGACTACTTTTCAGTGTTTCAATCTTCAGAAAAGGAGGTTTTGGCCCCAAATCAATGAAGGATTTGAAAGATGTTGTTTTACAGTAGCTGTATGGAAACAAATGGCTTGTTGTGGTGAGTGAGGAACCCTACATGAACTGTGATGTGACAGGAGCAAGCCTGAGCTGACTCAGGGATGAATTCACTATGGAAAGTACCTTACATTAATGAACAATTGCCAGCTGTCTCCTCCAGCATCTCAAAATGCCACATGGGTTTTGTGGACAAACTCACCCTTGTGCAGAATCAGCAGCACATGAAAGACTCAGAAATCTGATACAAGTGCCTTAAACAGTCCAGACAAAAAGAATTCAATACGGGGGCAGGTGTTGGCAACACAAAAAACTGAAATGCAACAAAGCCTTGTGTCCTTTGTGGAGCAAACTGCACAGCCTGGCAGCCTCTCCTCTGAGCCACCTCTACAAAAGGAACAGTTGCTTTATTTTCTTTATCCTGCCCTGCTGAGCTGACTGCCCCTGCAGTCACTCAGCAATCACCTAAACTCCAGCAGAACAGAACACAGGAATTTGTATTGTCAGGGCAGTGGTGCACAGAGCATGCTGAAGGCACATCAGCCTGTTTTGTTGCAGTAGGTCAGCCCTTTTGACACCAACACTGCAGTTTTTTGTTTTTTAAAGTATTTATGCAGACTTTCTGTCAGTAATTTTAAGGCATTTATAGCTCTTGTAAAAGGAGTGCTATTTCAAACTGATTTGCTGAGAATTTACAACAGCAACTGACTGGTCCTTCTAAATTTTCTTTAGTAGACAAAATTCACCAAAATACTGACAAGTTCACAGAAACAGAAAAACCATTAGACCCTCAAATATCAGGGAACAACAGACAAAGAATGCAGGCTGGAAAGGGGACACAAGATGATGCCAACATGAACAAGTCTGATGGGCACCAAATAGAAAAGATTGTAGGATACCTGGGATAGACAGGAAAATAGAAGAAGGAAAATATCAGTCAGCTTTAGGCTGACTGCTCCAGCCTGAGCACTACTCAGCCACTTGTTTTTCTGGGAAGCTCCCTGAGAGAGGTCTGTGTAATAATCCACTTTCAAATAGTTCTGAAGCTCTGTACTCAAGTGTTCAAAGGAAAGGTAGTAAGAGAAGAGAAGAAATCTGAAGAGTTTATTTTGATTCTTATTACTTTTTATTTTCATTTTTAATTACTATCAATAAATTTTCTTTATACCCTTTTAAAGTTTGAGCCTGCTTTGCCTTTCTCCTAATCCTATCTCACAGCAAGAAGTGAGTCCATTAGCTAAGAAGTCTCAAAATTAATGAAAATTCTAAATTAGCGAACTAAAACCACTACAGACTTAAAATGTGGTTAATCTAGACAATGTACTAATGCATGTGCACAGTTCCAGTGAGCCCTTAACATCTTTGCTAATCCATGTACTTTTTAAACACATTTGTGCAGTCCCAACAAACCCTGAAGCTTGGATAAGCTTGCACTGTACTCAGAATTTTCTTTTTAGGGATATTTCTGCATGGAAGTTAAAAATGTGAGACAGCAGCAACTATATTGACAAACAGTTCAGACTCCATGGTTTATAAAGGCTGAAAGAATTAAGTTTGTTCAGCCTGAAAAAGAGCAAACTGAGTGAGTACACACTGAGTGGGTTCAAAAGAATCTCCAGAAATGCATTTTAGGGCAAACATCTAACATCAGTATCCTGTAAGGTTACTTGGACTCCCTTCTTTCTTTTCCTGTTGGCACACAGTGCCACAAAGTACAGAATCTTATTTTCTCTACCTGATTGTAACTGGCAAAAGAATAATGACTCACTTTTTTCCTGGCATCTGCTTTTTGGAAGCACTCATGCTGTATGAAGGTCACTGCAGCAAGGATCCTGGGGGTGGACTGTGAATTTTCACCCTTCAGTATGGTCACCGCACGCTCCAGGGTCATCTCCACTTCTGGGCTCCTTGAAAGTACAGACAGAGAAATCCAGTGAAGAAAGACTGCAGAAAAATTACCAGCCTTGTAAAACTGGGGTTTTTGTGCTTTTCATGTAACTCTAGCTTTTCTCTGAATTTTTTTTTTTTTCCTTTCCAGTAGCAGAAAATATCATGATGGCTTTAAGAGATACTGACATGTGGGGGGAAGAGAAAGTCATGAATACAAGGGTGGTTCTGGAGAAGGCAAGTCATGCTTTAAGTTATAACAACAAAATGGAAATATCAGTAGATATTTCTATCAGGGTTTCCATCCAGGGGATGAATGAAGAATGGGAAAGGAAGGATGAAGAAGTGGATGAGGATCCAAAGAAGGCCATAACCATGTCAGAGTGACTATTACTGACAGTGAAGATACCTTGATGTTTTCCTCAACAGTGTGATGATTTTTTTTAATATTTGTCCTTATCCCTTTCATCAGTGTCTTAGTTCCCAGACCACATCTATGCAGGATGCAGAACCTTCTTTTTTCAATAAAAGGAAGTTGTTCTTGTTTGAAATAGATGGGCAAAGCCCTTTTATAGGTGGGGAAAAAATAAAAATACCACTCATTAAATTGAGCATGTAGAGATACTGTGGTAGAGAGTATCAAAAATATGTGCCACCACTCCCCTTCCAACTTCCAGCATGTTTGTTTAAATAATGATTGTGTCAGACAACCATATAAAAAAATGGAAAGAGAAGTCAGCAAACACATTTTTCCCCCAGTAAATGGAACATAAAACAATTAATGGCACAATCAGGTGCATTAGCTTTGGGACAGGTGGTTATGCTCCCCAGACTTTTTATTTACTTTTGGTTTCAAATATGCTGCACCCAGACAAAAAGAATGGGGAGAGAAAAGTTGACAAGAGTGTGAGCATTCTATATTTTTTTTTAATCCAGATAGTTTTGTAGTAGCAGATGTGCCACTGGCCAGGAAGGATGAGAGGGCAGTGTGTGACCCAGAGTGAAACAAGCAGAAATTAGCAATAACTCCCTGCTGCAGAGCTACCAGAATCAGAATGATTTACTTGATAATCATCTCAGCAAATGGATCCATAGACATTTTTAACTCAATTGCCTTTTGCATTAAAATTAGGACCTGGGAAATAGATTAACTAAAGTTGAAACTTTAATTTTTTTCTTTAAACTAAGCAGAAATATTAAATAATAATTAACAATGCTCAGAAGAGTGGAATATGGAAAATTTGCCAGATCACATTTCTTCTTTTTACTCTGTAGTGGAACTGAAAAACAGGCTTTTCAAACTTTGGTTTTAGCTACACATCTTAAATCAGCAAAGGTTCTGAGACCGTGTCATAAACCTGCACATGTGACCACGTCTACCTGTTGGACACAGCAATAATTTTGGGGTGTTTTGACCAAATTCAGTCACCTTCTGTGAGCAGCAGGCATCTCTGATGTACTAAATTGTGCCATTTCACTGAGCAGCTGGCATTTCAGCTGGAGAGGAACAGAACCACAGGCTTCCCAAGGTCAAGGCTGATGCATGAGCTGATCCAGAGACTTTACGTGGGAACTCAGCCTCAGGATGCCAAGGTGTCCCAGAGGAGTAAAAGTCCATCAGGAGGCACTGCCAGGCTGGGATGGACACATGGACAGTGCATTTCTGGGTGCTGGGGTGCAGCCCTGCCCTGGGACTGACAGCAGCTCCCCAGTCCCACATTTATCCCTTCGTGCAGCAGGCAGAGATTCCTCTCCTGCCGTGCACTGCCACGCTTGGATTGCTCTCCACTGATAAAAACAACATTCCCTAATGTTCCATCTGGCACCAGTAAGGGATGCAACACCATCTCTGACCCTCAATGGCATTCATAAAGCTGCAGCACCCTAACTCCTGTCAAAACAGAATTTGATGCAAAGATTCTGTTCCCACCCCGAAGTATTCACAGGCAAAGTGAATTAGCTCTGTGGCTGACTGGCACATGGAGAGACACCAAACAAATGGTCAGCCAGGCAAGGGTTGTTAAACAGAACAATTATTTGACAGATTTGACTCCAGCTTAATTGCCAAAATATACCAGTTTTGAGACAAATACATTTTGTGGCAGCTCTCAGCACATTTAGAGGTCAGATTCTGCAAGACAGCTTCAGGCTGAGCCTCTCTCTTTTCTAAGCTCTCAGTCATAAGGATGCTCTTAACTGATTCACTTCACCAGAAGACACAGAGATAGCATCTCTGTACTCTGATTTTTTCTTCTTTGCTTTCACAGCATGAGCTAACTCTTCTACAGGAAGTTTGAAAATGCTTTTCTGATACATTTAAAATGTTGTATGCAGCTGGTACACTTTTCTCTTTAACCTTACACATCTATTTTAAATTATCTTAATTCACATGGAAAGACTTAAATTGTGACCTGCATATAAAAAAAAAAGTACAGATTTCTGGAAAAATTAAATTACTCCAAAAACAAGCTTATCTTTTTTTTTTCCCCTTTAAGGGAGCAACAAGTAAGGTAGCAATATGTCAGATAAATGCAACCTTAAAATAAGAGAATGAGAAATAACAAGAAAACTGAGAGTGTCTACAAACTCTTTGAACTGAGAAAATTTCTGGCAAATGCTGAACCTAAAAACTGGCACTTAGGGAATTATGCTGTCACAAAGATTCCCAAATTTATAGATCACAAATCTTCCATCTGAGTTAACATGACATGGTCACTTTAAAGCCACTTGCACAATCATTCAAGCCTGATTTTTACATCTGCAGGTATCAAAGTAGTTTGTTTCACGCTTGTACAGACAGACAACCAGACTCTAGCGTCTGCACCTGTAAAAGCAAAATTGCTCCTACATGTAATTCAAGATAAAAATTTTTGGTTGTGGCTCAGAAATGCATTGAGGAATGTGCCAAAAAGTTAAGCAGATTATTAAATCAGTGGGATATATATTTGTAAATTGCCTCACTGAAAAATAAAGTCTTCCCTACCAAAAAAAAAGGCCAGGTACCTATTTTCAGTATTACTACTCCAAAATCTTTAGCTGTTGTGAGATCTCAGCTGTTTTTTTTTTTTACTTACTAGCTGCAAAGTCTGAATACTTAAAAGTTAACATAATTAATGTCAAATCTCTTAAGTCTTGCCTCACCCAGAGATGAAAATTTCAGTCCAGACCAGAAGTGAATATTATACTATATATGTCTGCAAATATAATCATAACACACAACATGTAGTTGACAACAAAAAATACCAGATCTGCACACAGCAGTGATTATCAGGTGATGCTTTTTCTCACAAAGCAAGAAACTCAGAAAAACAAGAAAGATAGGTCTTCAGAAAAATGAACTTAACAGCTACACAGTTACGGGGAAAAAAACTATTTCTTAATAACACTGTTGTAAATGACACTATGATTAACTTAAACTAAAACGTTAGGATCCTTATTTGAATTATGAAACAACAACAAAAACCAGAATAAACATGCAACCATCTCCTGTGTACCAAGTGCCTTGTTCTGTCCACTGAAATGTAACAGCTCTGGAAACATTCAGAATTATTCTAACATGAAAAGATATTCACTCCTGAGGGGAAATTCAGAAATAATGAAATTTGTCTTTTGAAAATGAAGCAGATTTTAAACGTTCTGAAATCTTCTCTGGAAAGGAATTATTGGTGGGGGAAGTAATTTTGGGAAGAAAACCAAACAACCCTTTCCAGTATTTTAAACAACTTTCATGAAGTTTGGGGACAGATTTGGGACTTTTGGGCATGGAGCTAAGACAGTTTCAAATTAAGATAACTCCCTCAGAGCATGCAGGATCTCATGGTAGTGAGAAGCTCTGGGGTCTTGGGATTCAGAGCAGTTTGCATTTGTTCTAGGGAGGGATGGTGCTAAAAATTTCTTCCTAGAAACTTTACCTGAAACTTCCTGAAATTTTACCTGAAAAATAAGAGTTGTCCTTGAAACCATGAAGGATTTTTAACTGGAAATTGTCAGTCTGCCAAAAGCTGTTCCACGGGTACATTTCTGACCTGTTCTCGTGAGAACCAGTGCTGATGTCATATGGGCTCTCGTGAGCACAAATTTGCCACTATCATTTTGTGTACTGTGACTTAGGTTGTAAATTACTCAGTGGCTACTTCATATCTCCTGATAAAGTTAACTCCTGGCCAAAGGGGGTCCCAAACTTCAGCAGGAGGTGTGCTCCTTGCACTGTTCATACACACACATTTTTTCCTCCGCTTTCCTTCGATGCGGCTTTCTAAAAGCCAAATTTACTTTCTGCCTCCTGTGCACTGAGGAGGCACCATTCAGCACCATTCATGCAAGGTGCTGGCTATCAGTTTACTTTCCAACAAGCACATTCCTGTGAGAGCCCAGAGCCAAAGCAGCCCCTGCACTGTGCTTACCCGAGCTGGGATCCATTGAGGGCCGCTTGCTCGCTCTGCAGGAAACCAGTTCTCCCCGCTGCGGCCATGGCAGCTGTCACTGGCATCCTCTTCCCATCCGTTTCTGCAGCGACACTGGCTATGGAAGCTGGCTGGGAAACCTCCCTCCTGCTCTGCGTGCTCCTGAAGGCAGTTTGGTAGAAGCTGGACCTCAGAGACTGCCTGTTCTGAGACACACGGGACGCAGTCGGGGACCTCACCTGCCCCATGGCGCTCTCCGAGGCCAGGTAGTTTTCCTTCTCCAGGAGGTTGCTCATGCTGCGGCTGCTGCCAGGCTGGTGGTGCAGAGGGACAGCGGGGCTGGGGTAGCCCCCATCGAGGACAGCATCACTGGCAGCCCCCAGCCGGGACTGTCTCTTGAAGGAGCGTCCCCTGTGCGCGGAATCGCGGACGGCATAGCCGACGATCTCGGAGCGAGCGTACCTCGGTGGCACGGTGCCACTGGATCTCAGGCCATCTCCGTGCCTTGTGGACAGCCCAGCTGCAACCCCTCCATCGTAGTGAAAATCACTGGATGTGTACCCCAATCTCTCCAGATTCCGTTGGGGAGAAACCTCCAGTCTCTTCAGAGGCTGCCTTTGGGCTCGCTCGTCCATCGTCCTGTAAGCAATCCGCGTCCCCCAGCCATTGGTGTAAGAGGATGGGGAGGCAACCTGCTCCAGGGGGGCACAAACAACAGGAGCCACAGTAAGGTCACATTGCACTTAGGATCAGCAGCAGAGAAACCAAACCAAACAAAGCAAAGACAAAAATTCTATGGTCTGATCTCAGGATCACCTAAAAATAAGTGAACATCGCCAAAGCTGTGCATCAGGTGGGATTCTGCCACACTTCTTTGTGCCTCCTTCATGAGAGCAGAAAGAAGGACAGTCTAAACATCAGGAGACAAAGTCTAAGCATCCAGTCTTCTGTCATGAACTCAAAATAGTTGCATAAATCAATTAAGCCAGGTAATGAACAGATTAATTATTAATGGAGATTTTTCAATTGAAACTCCTTGGGGATTAACACCAACATCTGCTACTAAAGCTAAATTCAAGGCTGTCTAATAGACATAAGAAAATTAATCAATCAGGTATAAAAATACTATACTGAAGTGTCTGGATATTGATAATAATCTTACTAATTTAAACTTATTTAGCACTTGTGATCATTGGTGGTGGGATCTAATAAAAAGAGGTAGATAGTCCCTTCCCTGTTTGTCTAGCCTCTTAAAAATTAAGGAGGTTGTATAACAATTCACCAATTTCACCAGCTCAATGACTTCCCTACTTCTACAGTTGCAGTTTTAGATTATTTTTTCTTCCTATACCTAATGGGGACAGACTGTACTGGATCATCATCTTGCTTTACCATTTTCTCTTGTCTAAATCAAACAAATCCACTGCCATCAACCTTTCTTTGTAGAAAGTATCTTCAAGATTTTTACTTGCAGGTACCATTCGAGGCCTCTTGATTCTTATACTTTTTTCTTGTACTCTATATTGGACTGCATACTCCATTCAAAACCTTCCAGAACTAAATCAACTTGGCCACACTATCTGGCCTTGAAACAGATGAGTCATAGACCAATTTTTTTAAAAAATCAGTAAGCACGGGGGCATACAGCCAGAAGAAAGCTCCATATTTTCAATTTCCACATTGTGTTAAAGTTTAGAAATAGTAAAGGCATTTTTTAAGGTAAACTGAGAAGTTTACATGAGCTTTTAATTGAAGAAACAGTGCTTAGCCAGACTGAATTCTCCTAATTCCACTGTTGAGGAGATCCTGAGGGTGACAGTTGACTCACCAAAGGAGTAAAGGTTATAGAAACTGGCAGGCTCAGGCAAAGATCATTGGCTGTATCTGTTTATTCTACAGAAGTTATGCAAGGATATCTTTATCTGTTGTTTGGGATAATTAACATTTTTTGTGAAGTACTAGACCTTGTGGCTTTTCCCAGCTTTTATGCTTTTTTCTCTTTTCTCCCCACACCCTGCCTGGTAAACTATTATTTTCTTGTGATTCCTACATCACCTCCAGCTTTCCTCTTGTTGGTGCCTTCTGGAAGGAATGAATTCAGGTCAAATATTATGGACTGCAGGACAGGTGAGAACAGAGGATGGGAGGACAGAGAATGAAATGTGTTTGGGTAAATGCTTCTGTCGCTCCCTGTACAGAGCCAGAGCTGCTTCACTGACTGCTCAAAAGCTGGGCTATTTCTTTTAATGACAAAACATCATTCTTGAGTAGCCTAAAATTAGAAAAGAATTGCCCCCTTCACACACAGTTATTTACCAAATAAATGTTTCTGTTCTCAAGCCAAAATGCTTTCATTTTAAATTGATCATGCAGGAGCATTGTTATTGAGCTGTGTTGATTTCCCAGTTTTTCCTTCAAATAGGTTCAAAACCACTTATGAGCTGTGTCAAAAACCCTGCAGAAAACCAATTATTTCTCTCAGCATTCAGGCCATGACTCCAAGAAAAGCGGTCAAAATAACAAGAGAATTTATTATTAGATGGTTTAGAAACACCATTGTATTGCAAGGACTGTACTGCTGGAATTCTTGTAATGACCAAACAGGTTACAACAGGAGTATTCAAAATGATAAGGAACCACTCTGCCTCGTGAAAACCAAAGTATTTGTGAAACTAAAGCAATCTGTTTTCTTTTGGTTTTGGATGCTTAATTCTGTTTGCCTGGGCAGCGTGGCCTCTGGCCACCCTGAGGTACAGATGTGCTGACTGAGCTGCTGGCTGGTGGGAGGGACGAGGATCTGACTTGCCACAGCCTTTGCCTTAGTGGAGTGTAAATATGATTTTTCATTTCCTACCCCAAAGCCAATTCTCACAAACCCAACAGGACTGCAAGCAGCCCATCTGTGTGACTGACTTGAATTTGGCTACTGGGCTCTGAAGTCATTGGAAGGAAGGGAGAACATCAAGAGATTTCATTGTAAACCCCTCATTTTCTAAAAATAAGATTTTAAAAAGAAAACAAACAAGCAAACCAACCTTGTGACACCATCTAAACACTTATATTATTTGTGGCAACAAAATGAATGAACTATGTGTGTGAAGCTATTTTTATTTCTACTCATTGCCTTCCTTTCCTCACCTGGTTTGCCTGGTAGTATGAGAAAGTGTAGGGAGACCTTGGTGCAAAGTCATTCTCAGCGATGCCCATGTTATAGACACGCTCTGGCACGCTGGAGGCACGGTGCAGGCTGCCTGGAACCAAAGATCCATGTCAGTGACATCTCACCAAAACATGCCATGCTTACAGAGGATGACACACAGCGCTGGTAACAGTCAGCACTGGCATTCACACACGCTGAAAACTGAACAGGGAAATGATGGAGGGATATTTGCATTTTCCCTAGAATACAAGCCATTTTTTTCAGTTCATTATACACTTTACTTCAGAGTTATTTTTAGCTTTTAGGAGTCCAATGACTCATGCAGCTATGAAAAATGTTTCAGCGAAGCAAGCTGATATTTTAAATATCCCAGATGACAAGCTGATTAAGTGCTGAGAAACAGCATCACTCAACTAAGAACATTTATTTCTCACTGTAACCACTTTAACTGTACATACAAATATAAAAATGCATGCTTTACCCTGGCTGACTATGACATGCAAAGAGGAAAATAAGAGAGGAAAAAAAGAGATGAAAATATTGCAGCTGTAGACTGGAGCTGAGAAACACGGGTTGATGTCTGTATCTGTTACTGTGCACCCCAGAGATGCAGATTTGAACAGGTACAGCTGTAAACAAGCAGCACACACTGAGTGTATTTCTTTATTTCACAGCTGCCTGCCTCAGCTGCTGCTGTTTCCTCTCCCTCAGGTGCTAATTTAATGACAATGTGCTGGAGCAAATAATGCTGCACTGATCTCCTCAGTGCTGCCCCACCCAAACAGCACAAAGAGTCTGGGAACAAATTCCTCCTGGTGCTGTAAAGTTGGGTTCTCCACTGACACTACAAATCTGCCCCTGGAAGGTTCCCTAATCCTACAAATAATGTCAAAGATCCACATCTGATCTGGTTATCTGCTCTGATGATTTTTTTTCCATGACCCAGCTCTGAAAATAGAGCAGCTCATTGTAATTATTTCTTCCATTAAAACCCCAAACAGGCCAACAAAACTTTGAGGCTCTTCCTTTTTTTTTTTTCACTGATAGAATGCATTTTCAAAGAGTGAGTGCTTCTATTAACAAAACTTTTAAAAGCAACAGATATTAATGGAATAATTATTTATGAGAGTCCCATGTTACTATGAGAATCTGCATATAGGAATATAATTAACACAGGTTTAAGGAGGTGAAATAGAAATTGAAAGCAACACCTCAAATCAGTCATAAATCGTCCTGCTAGGCTGAACAGGTAATAATAATAATAATAATAATAATAATAATAATAATAGTAACAAAGTGGTCAATAAAGAAGTTAACTGGCCATCAATTTTCAAAACAGCAAATATTACCTGAGATACTACAGAAAAGAAATCTAAAGAACTCATCACTGACTTGCCCAAACTGCTGAAGATCAAATTGTGTAGCCCATAATAAAGTAAAATACAACACAATATAATGGCAGACTGTGATAATTTGAGGCCTAATTCAAACATAAATCGCAATTATTTTGCTTGTATAATCATACTTCCCACTTCTCTCACTTTGGCAGATTGAAACACGTGTGAGGTGATTTGTTGGGACACATTCACAGCAACTTTGTGTCACGAGAGTGGAATGGTGCAGCTTGGTCAAACTCATGAGTTGGATTGCAATAATTCCTTCCTGACATTACAAGGTTACCATAGCCCAAGGGGTACATGAGAAAGACACAGGAGTAAATTGTTCTCTTATACTGCAAAAAATTCCCAGAAATGTGCACCAATGTCCCAAATTTATATGGTTGTCTTTGTAATTTGTGTCATGTAATTCCCAAAGCAATGTAGTATTTCACGTGCCCAGTAAGAGTTCAATTTTAAATTCACTTTCTTCATTGCTGCATCTTAAAGGACTTTCATACAATAAATCTTGAAATATAAACACCCATAAATTTCTGTTTCTTTACCATTTGTATTTTTTTTCCTGTTTACTGCACGTAGTGAGAAAATATTCTCAGTTATCTACTTAGGGCATAAAGGCCCTTTCAGCAAGTAATTTTTGTATATTTCAGGTAACTCTAAGCTTGTCTTTATCAAAAACAAAAATAGGAAAAAGAGGATAAGTTAAAAATAACAAGGCCATCCATTAGCTGGTTGAGGATAAATTACACATCTAACAGTTTCCTCTTTGCAAAAACAAACTACAGTCAGTTAAAAAATTGTACCATGCAGTTATCTTTCAGGCAGTCTCCTTTTTTCACTTTCTGCCTCCCTGTGAAATTATCCACCAGCACAAATTTTTCTCTTTCACAGTATATGTCAACCCATGGAATTTCACTTTGCAGTTGTGTCTTGCTTGCTGTTATCACATCAGTAAATTATTCTGCTGGCCTTTTACCTGTGGATTTACCAGGCAGACACAAAAGGCATGGCTTTTTACTGTCTGCTGGTTACTCGTGCCAAAAGTCAGCGTGGTAAAGGAGAAAGTGGGAAGTGAAATTTCTGTGCCTTTCCAACAGCTATGAGGTGCAGAACAGGTGACCTGATCAGAACCTGCCTGTGCCACCGAGGCTTCCTTCAGTTTATTTTCACTGTGCTGCAAAACCCTTACACACCCAGTGCACTGTTTTGTCGTTTGATTTTAAAAAGCCATGAATTGTTATTTTTAAAATTTATATTATTTTCTCATTTACTGTTGGGACCAATACTCTCTGACTCTCAGTGTTTTAAGCCTCACACAAACTCTCTCACACGATTCAGGTACTCATCCCCAGGGGACAAACACTATTTGAGAGCCACAGTGTGAAAGGCCTTNAAAGCCTAGGGAGTTTTCTCCACGGATGAAAGTTAAAGGCACGGCTCTCAGGAGGGTCAGGGTTTGTCAGAACAGACAGAGAAACATTCCCTGTGCCCTGGGTTCCAACACCATAGGACACCACTCTTGATTTCCAGCAGCCAGTCAGGGAAAAAACAGGTTTGCTGCAGGCCCTGCATCATGTCTGTCAACCCAGAAGGGTATTTTGGACAGCTCAGGCATCTCAGACAGCACCAGACTCCCATGTGTGGGCAACAGAGTGGAACTGCTTATCAGCTCCCTCGCTGCTGTCACTGTGAGCCAAAGCAGCTGAGGAACACCTTGGATGGGGGCAGTGGAGGAGGACAACTGAACCCCTCTGCTCTTCTCCACGCCTAAAATAAAAGCTGTGCGAAGCCACCTCATGTTGCAACAGCTGTAAGAAAATTCTGAGATGAGAAAAAAATAATTACACTATCAGGAGGCAGCAGGCTGTACAGATGAGTGAGCAGAAATCCCATCTGTCTGCACAGGGGCTCTTCTGGAGGCTCCTTTGTGCCCCTGGAGGTGACAAGCCCAACACCTCCCAAGGCTTGGAAATTTCTTTGGAATCTTCACCAACCCAGTGTTTGCTTTGCTTTCAAAAACAACAACCATGAGAGGCATCTCTGAGACATCTGGTAGATGAAAAAGACAATTATCTCCACTAAGAGGCTGGGTGTACCAAATCCCCCCGATCATGCACAGTGGTAACTCTGTTGTGACTCTTCCAGCACTTTTCTATTTGGATGGATACCATGAAAGCCACATCTGGGCTTTGAGCCTCTCAGTGCAGTCCTCAATGCAGCTGCACCTGCAGACATCAGTGTAAGAGGAGCTGAGGGAGTGTCCCACACCCAGAGTTTGTGTCACACCCCTGCCCAGTGCTCTCTGTCCACTCCTGCTCAGGGCACCTGGGTGGTCAGCTCCTCATGGGGACTCCTCAGAGCTCCTGGACTGGCACCCTTCCACCCTTTTTACACTTCAGTCCTTTTTTCAACACTTCATCCCTTTTTTTTAATACTTCATCCCTCTCTTTCCAACATCTCATCCCTTTTTTCACTTCAATCCTTTTTTCAGTATTTCATCCCTTTTATCAATACTTCACCCCTTTTTCCACTTCAATCTTTTTTTCAATACTTCATCCCTTTTTTTCAATACTTCATCCCTTTTTTTCAATACTCCATCCCTTTTATACTTCATCCCTTTTTTTCAATACTCCATCCCTTTTTATACTTCAGTCCTTTCTTCAACACTTCATCCCCTTTTTTCAATACTTCATCCCTTTTATACTTCATCCCTTTTTTTCAATACTCCATCCCTTTTTATATTTCAGTCCTTTCTTCAACACTTCATTCCTTTTTATACTTCATCCCTTTTTTCAATACTTCATCCCTTTCTATACTTCAGTCCTTTTTTCAACACTTCATTCCTTTTTATACTTCATCCCTTTTTTCAATACTTCATCCCCTTTATACTTCATCCCTTTTTCCAATACTTTAATCCTTTTTTCAATGCTTCATCCATTTTATACTTCAGTCCTTTCTTCAATACTTCATCCCTTTTTTCAATACTTCATCCCCTTTTTTCCAATACTTCATCCATTTTATATTTCAGTCCTTCAATACTTCATCCCCTTTTTTCAATACTTCATCCATTTTATACTTCAGTCCTTTCTTCAATACTTCATCCCCTTTTTTCAATACTTCATCCATTTTATACTTCAGTCCTTTCTTCAATACTTCATCCCCTTTTTTCAATACTTCATGCTGGACTGAGATGATGACATTCAATAATGGCATATCAAACCATCACTGAACCCCCTCACCTCGAGCTCAAAGAGCCTTCCCTTTGACTCTGCTCCTGCATCACTCTGCCAGCACGTGCCTGGTCCCAGAGGAGTTTTTCTAACACTTTGTGTTGGTTAGGACATTTATACAAGGTTCAAATTTAAGGAAAAAATTTCTTCTGGCTCAGGAAGCAGAGGCAAGGATTGTAACAACACCAACAAAAATTGAAAGTCAACATGGATATTTTTTCTACTTCCTTATCCCAGAAAGATAGAAACAGAAAACCACTATGGAGCAGTTAACATGACAACATTCTGCAAAATAGAAAGCTAAAGTCAGAAAAGTGTCCTGAGTCCCTAAAAGCAACTGTAACAAGAAAATACTAAGAATTTTTAAAATTATTAAATGGGAGGAATAAATAAGTGTCTGATTTCCACCATCTTGTATCTGATACTGTTTATTTAGAAATCACATAATATTAAATTCTGCTTGTATTTTTTTGTCTGTTTTTTTTGAATAAACACACTGTGCTTATAAAACTTGTTAGAAAAATAATAATTGCACAGACAGCAGTTCACCAGGCCATTTGGTTTTGTATCATATATATTACTCAATTCTGGCCTCACTTTTTACAGTCAGGATCTGATAAAGATGCCTTAAAAAGCCAATGAAAATCCAAAAAGAACAAGAGGAGAGGTAAGTGGACTCATAAACAGAATAAAGCTTAAAAAATTCCTAAAATGTACATAAAACCAAACCAGCATGTGCCAGAAAACACCAGCCATTAAAATCTATGATTCCAAATGCCACTTTTACTTTGATGAGGTGGAACTACCTGCCATTGTACTTCCATCCTTAAAACAGCATCCAGAAATTCGATATGACTGCTTTAGTTGTTCAAAACTTTTAAGGGCAGTACAATCTTTAACTTATAAAGGCTCAGCAGTGGATAACCTGGACAAGTTGCAGCTGCTGTTGAACTGCTTGAAAAGCTATTAACAGTGCTCAACATCTTGAAAAGAGTTGAGGACATATGTAACTTCAATCCTTTGGCAGCAGGTGGAATCCTCAAATCTGAAGATTTGTGAATTTCTATTATCAGAAACTGCAGATTAGTGAATTTCTATTATCAGAAACACACCTCCCAAAAGGGGGAAAAGGGCATGGAACAAAAACAGTACGGGGGTAGGAGGAAAAAATAAGTTTTTCCGTATAAAAGCAGTGCTGAAGGCTAAGCAGACACCTCTAATTTGGAACTCTAAGGAGAAATTATGCTGCCTGACAAATTGCTTGCTGTGGGTTCAAAGGAGAAAATGCGTGTGCACTGATGACACTGGGCAAGACCCTGGTAGGACCAGGGATTTTTCACACCCAGTGGTAATGTGCTGGGCTAATCTTAGGCATGCATGTGAACACTGTGGTTTGGTATGCTCTAAGCACCTTGCTGAGCAGAGTCTGAAACACTCCTGAAATACAGACAGGACAGTTATGTCACAGGACACTGCTCCTGCTCCCTCTAAATCTTTGTAATCCTCCTCTGAAACTGCAAACAGTAGGGGAACCTTGATGAAGGTAGCCAGAAAAGGGCTGTGATTCACAGAAATGGATGCTTTTGCATGTAAAATAGGGGCATATTTGTTAAAAGTTCCCTACAGATCTGTACAGATCAGAATTCAAATGTTTCTCAAAGCATGGTCCATTTTTGAGCAGGTCTATATAGAAAGCACAGTGGGACACACATACAAGTATATGTATATTTTTTAGGAAAGCCAACATGTTAAATGCAAGACTGGCTATGGTTCACACTATATATAATACATGTTCTATACATCTGTATAAATAAATGTAATTAATTTTAGTTATTTTTTTCTGAGTTTCACAATGGGACTAAAAATTGCAGAGCAACTTGCCCACAACAATGTTTGAAAGAAGAAAAGTTCATTATTTGCATGAACAAGACATGTTACAGACATGCCATTTTCCACCCCTTATCCTGAAGTTTAAAAAGTTTGGTGTCTCAGAAATGCAAGGGCATCAAATACTTGACCTTCAGAAAAAACAAAGCAAACCAAGATAACTATCCCCAAACACATCAGGTCTGATAATGTATTCCAGAGAAGCCAGGATGACTTGGGAGCATGGGAACTCTATTTCCATTGAGTTTTATGCATGGTTTAGAGACATGAGCTCAGGTTAATGGCACTATATAATTTATAAACTACTCTTAAAAAGCCTCTCTGCTGAGAGAAAAAGAAATCAAGCTATGCTGAAAGTGTTTAGAAACCGTACTTAAATGACAGCAGCCAAGCTAAGGACTTGCACGTTTATCTGCATACTGCACACCCGTTTATGTGATTTGCACAACTGATTTCTGCAAGCAGAATACTTCCATTTTTGCCATGAGCTGTTTTTTAAAATAGAGGCCAGGCAAAGAACAAGAAAAGATTTGTCTGCCTGACTCTTAAGCTATATGAGTGAAGTATAGTTATAAAGACTTCTGCCTCACAGCTTTTAGCAAAGGAAAGGTGACAGCTTCCTTAAGGACAGCAGAGCAACAGGGCATGTAGCCTGCAAGTCAGTCAGATCTTCCCATTTAAAAACAAAATTAACGTTCCATGGTATATAAAGTTTTCACGAATAGTTAATTTAAACCCCTCGAGCATCTTGCCCTTAACCCTCAGCACCTGGCAGTCGCCCTGCGGGTGCCTGGTGTACAAGGTGTGGCCGCAGGTTTCCTGTCGGGTTTGGCCTCCTGGCTACAGGATCTTGGAAGCCAGCGATGATTGACGTCAATTTGCAGCATGCATGTCAAAGAACTGGGCAAATAACGTCTGAGAGCATTATCGTTATGTGCTTCCCATTCATGCTTTTCCTAGAGTTACTTTTCCAAACTTTAACTTTTTTTTTTTTTTTTTTAATTTCACGGTTAAACAAGGCAAAACTTTTCCTACGTTTCTTCCCATTTGACTTGGCAAACAGGAGCGGTGGGTAAAGCTAAAGGCACTGAAATAAGCGCACGAGGTGGGTGTTGGGGTCGGAGAATTCCCAAGGCTCGGTTCCCCTCCCGGGCAGCGCAGAGCCGGCAGCGGCCCCGCCACGCACCGAGCTTCGGCGGAGCTGGGAGCGAGAAACTTCTCACCCGCGGCAGTGGGAAAAAGAGCAGAAGAGGAGGCGACAGAGCCACGATTTCGATTTTCTGCCCGAGCAGCCCGCACGCCCCAGGGCCGGGAAGACACGGGGCCAGCTGGGGTCCCATCCCTGTCCCGGGTCCCTTCGCGGCGTCACCGGAGCGCATCGCGGGGGGAGCGGGCACTCACCATTGTACAGCGAGCCGCGGCTCTTCCTGGCCAGCGTCTGCTGGACC
>VWZV01012712.1:82096-98133 GCA_013397155.1 Irena cyanogastra | reverse complement strand
CGCCGGCGTCTGGGGCCCCGGCCGGTGGATCCGCAGCGCCTTCTCCTCCCCGGCGCGATCCCCCGACAGCTTCAGCCGCTCCTCGGAGGGCAGCGCCAGGCTGGAGCTGTCCAGCTCGCCCAGGATCTGCTGGCCCAGCACGGTGCGGATGTAGCCCTGCTCGGGCCCGCGGCCGGCCATGGGCACGGCGGGGCTGGGCTCGGCTCCGCGGACCTNGGCCCGGCCCGGCCCAGCCCTCGCCAGCGGGGAGCGGCCGCCGCCTCCAGGAACGGCCGCCTGTCCCGGTCCTCCCACCGGGGCAGTCCCGGAGCGGCCGGGGCTGAGCTCCCGGGGCCGCGATCGTGCGTTTGTGCTTGTGATTTTGTGTGTATTTGTGTTTGTGTGTTTGTGTTTTTGTGCGTGTTTGTGTTTGTGCGTGTTTGTGTTTTTGTGTTCGTGTCGCACCCGCCGGGACACCGGATTCCCGTGGCACACGCACCCCGTCGTGAGCAAAACACACGGGCCCATTTTAAACATAAAAAATGTGTGCCGTTCCTCATGTGCTGTCCCTTACGGATGCGTTGCATCGTGGTGTATATTAATATAATTCTATATTCTTGCAAATTTTGTACGTAAGTTTCAGCCTGGAAACAGAAAATGCTGTGAGCGCGGTGGTCCGTGCTGTGAAGACCGAATTTTCAGGCGGGAGTGGTTCTAAGGCTGCTGGTTTGGGAGTTTTTCCTGCAGTCTGGTCTTTCTCCAGGCTGCCCTACGGGATTGCAGAGAGATGAGTTGCAGCCGCCTATCTCTCCGTTTCGTTGTAAAGAGGTGATGAGGGAATTGCTCAATTAAAGGTTGGAAAAACCCAAGACTGGCTCTGTCCCTGCTGTCGAGAGCGGGTTTTGCCCCCTGAAGTACAGCTGGGGGAAGGCTGAAATTCCCACAGGATCTCAGGACACAGCCTGGAGTTGGTGCTCAAACACTCCACTCACGCTGGGCTCAAAGAAGGAGGAACGAGGGAACGTACGGTGTTTTGGGAAAGGAAAACACAGGGTTTAGAAAAAGAACTAGGGGTGCAATTAGATCCAGGGTTGCACAATTTAAAAAAAAACCAAATTCCACCAAACTACGTGTAGGTATTTCAACAGAAAACCTGCTGATTCTTAAGAGCAAATGAAAACTAACGTGGCTTTCAACTTCACGTATTGCTATTTCAGAGACATGCTAGGACCCAAAATGAGCTATGAAGCCTGGTTTTTACCAAATTTCAGACAGCAGTGAGGGTACACATGGCTGGGGAGGAACTGAGGTGATCTTTGACTTAGGGTACACTGCAACATAAGAAACTGGGCACCTTCTCACAAAAATCAGGATGGGCAGGAAGAACTGGCTCCACACTTCTCAGTCCAGAATCCTTTTATCCATGATTTTTACTTTTTGTAAAATCAGGGGTAAAAGGGAAGGGGGAGGAAGCTGTGCGCTTTCTCATCACTTGGACTGAGTTAAAGTCACTCCCATTTATTCTAACACCCACAGGAGTGGTTATGGCAGTGATACATGAGAATAGTTTCGCTGGTTGAGGGAAAATGAGTGACACACTCCTTTCCTTAAAAACGGGGAAAAGTTTTAAATCGGAGCAGGAAGGTTGGAGACGGTGGGGTGGAGGAGGAAACCAGCTGGGAAAGAGGAGCAGGAATTTGTGGAGAGGAGGAAATTGGAGGTATGTGGCAGATACCAGTGGTTCCTCGGGCATACAGCTCTTTTTGTTGTGCAGTAGCATAGGACTAACTTGCACCCTGACCTGTTAATAAAGCTGTGTTCATGTCGTCAGTCAGTCATAAACTCCTGATGAATATGGGCAGAATTGGGATGGGCAGGAAATAATTGCAACAGAAAAGTGCGAGGGTAAAAAAAAAAAGAAAGAATGGGCAGGATAGGGTAGGAAAAACAATGGGGAAGACACATCACAGCTAGAAAGGAATGTAAACTATGTCAGAAGCTGTGCTAGAGCCTTTTGCTGACATGCAGACAGTCACAAAAGCATTTCCAGTAAACAATGGATACTTCATTCTCAGGCAGTATGAGTGAGGAGATTAGAAATAGTCTAAAAAATGTGAAACATTTCCTCCCCTCCTGCTTTTCCCTGCCCTCTTCTCCATTCCCAAACTCCAGCACAAACACGAATTCTGGATAGTTTTTAATAGTCAAAATCAATTTGGTTTAACACAAAAAAAAGCAGTTGAAATGGGTTTAATATTTAGGGAATACTCTTGCAGTGGGTGTCCTCAGATGCCACTGACACCACATAGAGCTTTACAAGCTCTTGGCACAGTGGCATTGCCTCTGTTGAATTGTTACTAACTTTATTTAGCAAGTACGTGCATTTATTTGTGCTTGTGAGATCTGTGGCAAAAGAAACAGCAGTTTGCTCTGGGCTTTAAAATCTTTAATTAGATTTCTGAGATAGATGTCTCTCCTTGTAACCAGGAGTGCTGACGGGAAAGTTGGGGGCAGAGGGAGAGAGGAGAAAAAAGAATTTTGCCTGCACAGCAATTCAGAAAATCCTTAGCCAAGATCTGAAATAGAAATGAATCAAGGTTTTTTCTTAGCTGAAGAAAATAAACAAATATCGTGTAACTGATTGCCCCATCGATAGCAATTCCTTAAAGTTGATTTATTTTGGATTAATATCCCATCTCAACTGAATAATTAAAAAAAAGCCCCAAGTCTTTTGAGAGTGAAATACTTTAGCAGTGTCATTTGCAGATGGAAAGCAACATAGCTGGGATTATCCCTAAAAGATTGCAACTCGTGATGCATGTTTGCTCATTAGATTTTTGAAAAAGATAATTAATTACAATGCAAGTGCTGATTAAGGGACATGAAACACCATATAAAAACATTTGCTTTCAGCCCAGTGTCTGATGCAGTCAAGCAGATCAGGAAACCAATTTTTTTTTTTATAAGACATTTCTTATTCTTACCAGATGTGCTTGGCCTAAACCACAAAACCTTTCTCCATCAGAAGTTTCCCACAAGTGATATTTATGTGAAAGTTGTGGTGATTTGTTCTTTCACTCTTTTTTTCCTTCCCAGTCCCCTTCTCTCTCTGGACTTGTGGAACCAGCTGGGTTTGTACCCTGGAAACAGACGAATTTCAGCTGCAGGAAAAACGGGTGTGAGTATGAACACTGATGTGTTCAGTTTAAATGGAAACAGCATCTTAAACACACCCAGAAATAATGTGTGTAAACCTCTAGGACCACATAGAAAACAAAGTCCCGTTCACTCAGGGTTTGGGTTTTCCCCCGTTTTTATTTTGGATCCCGTGGCTAGAGGTGTTGTACCTAAGTGCCGGCTAGGAAGAGCAAAATTTTTTTTTTTCTACACGTGTCTTCTTCCGTCTAGCTGGATTTGCGTTGTCCCACCGAGGGAAAGGGAAGCAGCTCCTGCCCAGGAGAGCCCTCGGAGGAGCGAGAGGCCGCAGTGCCACCGCGTGTCCCCTGCCTGGAACGGCACGGCCAGCCCGCTCCGGGCCGGCAGAACCGCGCCTGGGGAGCGCTCAGGAAAGGGTTAACTGCCTGCTTTCGAACCTCAGATCCCTGTTTTATTGCAATTTTGTCTGTATCTTCTTCCAGTAGCATCTTTTGTTTCACTCGAGCATCTTTTTTGGAATAAGAGAAGCAGAAGATCGTCTATTTGGTCCTGTAGGATAATTTAAAGTAAATACTTTTTTTTCTTCTGAGACACCAAGAGGAAAAGTGCTACTTTTACATTGGTAAAATGAGTGCGATAGCAGTTCTCTGCCTGTAAGAGATATTGCAATAAATGAAGTGAGGGCTGTGATTGAGACTCCCTCCCTGACCTGGACAGAGTTCAAGGGAGCAGCAAATTGCCTGGGGAAAGGAGAACCACAGTACACACACACACACAGAGACACATGATGAAAATTATTCTCATTGAGACATCACAAACCTTCACTCACTTCCATGAGGTGGGTGTGGAGCTGCTGGTTTTGAAAATCCCAGGCCATAGCCTGGAGCTAAGTGACTTGAGCAATGTCTTACCAAAACTGCTGCGTGGCTTCATGTCTCAAGAGAGCCAAGGGCTGCAGATAACAGCGGCTCCTCAGGCTTCTTTTTTTATTGTGTGGTAGGACAGGACTCTCCTGCATCCCGCCCTCCTTAACAAAGCCCTGTTCATTCCATCAGCCAGGCTGAATTTGTTTCTCCCTGCGGCTGGAGCTGGTGGTGTCTGTCCCACCTGGAGCAGGGTGGCAGCTGGGGTTGGCCACTATTGTACCCCCGGGTAAAATCTCTGCCTGAGGCACAGTCTGAGGAGCAGTTTTGTGGTGTCACTGCCACACAGTGCTTGGCCTGCTGGGCATGGGGGGCTGGAGACCTTTGCTGGGTGCATTCAGCCAAGGGATGCTTTTGAGAGCTGTGGGGTTAGATTGTGCAGTCTCCAAGAGAAAGGGGAGATGTTGGTGTGGCTGCCCTCACGTACAGTGACATCTGTCCTCTGTGGTGCTGTGAAAGGGTTTTGTCACAGTGAAGGAGACAGCAGGAAGAGAGGGAACTGAGATAAAGTTTTTAACACACCTGGCTGTGAATGATCTCTCTGGAAGTTCCCCAGATAGATCCTGGGGAATGTTTTCCTTGATAGTCGGCTCCTCTACACTGTGGATAGGGGACAGTCTGGTTGCACAGCCTCATTGGGAAGATGTTTTTTCAGAGAATAAGAATGGAGGAGACAGCATTAATCTATATTTTCTAAAATAATTTTTTCTAATCTAGACTTTCCATCTCCCAGCTGATCCTTAGAGTTTGCAGGAGCACCTGCATGCTGTGAGCTGGAGGTGTGGTGGTCAGCAAGTTCTGGGCGAAGGTGACAAAGCCCCCTCTGTCCCAGCCAGTCAATATCTTGGGATAACATTCCCCTGACTGTGCTCTTCTTACCCAGTTTATCACAGCAGGCTCAAGGCTTGCTGGCAAAGCAGACAAAACTGAGCAGCAGGGAAATCTGGGCAAGGCTGGTAATGCTGCATTTAAGCATCAATAAAGAATCAGCATGGCCCTGTCCGTGTGTTGTACTGCTGTCCTGCTGGCTCAAGCAATTGCCTGTGCCTAAGACTTGTTCTCTTTGTCCTCATTTCTTTTCTTTCCAAATCCCTGTGCTCTGTTTTGTCCTAGCATTTTTAGACTCTCACTTCAACAATCAAGTGTAATACTTTAAAAGCATGTGTTTTCTTTTTCTTTCTCCTTTTTCAGCCTCAGAGAAGCACATAAGCAGTTTTTGGGACAAAGGTTGTGGCCTGCATCTGTCAGTTCTTGAGTCATCTGGGAAGGCAGCCAGGAGAGATCTAGGAAGACAAATTCAAATGGTGCCATCAGAGACTGTGCTATAAAGAGCAGCAATGCAACGTGACTTGGAATGAAAGGAATGAAGGAATTCCTAACTTCAGGAAGCTGCAATCCCTGCTTTGGGTAACACACTTCTTCTGTTGTCCCAGGTGTGGGTGCTTTCCCAGGCACTAACATTTTGGTCTCTGTGGTAAAACAATGTGCTGTATATGTGGGTGGAGGTATAAATATTCTGAAAGTGAGGACGCCAGAGTTTGTTTGTGGTTATTTGAGCTGCTATTGCATGCAGTAGCACCTAGAGGCTCTGAATTTTATCAAGGCCCTCTTTCATTGAGTGCTGCATGTGTGAGAGGTTTTTGACTTCACCTTGTGCCACAAGGAAACAATACTATCCAAATAACTGGTGCCTCATCTTTATATACAAATCAGGGATGGAGAAATTAAATGTTTTTCCTTAAGAAATGTGCTATCCCAGAGACTGAAAACTATCTCTTATTTTTTGGCTCCTTATTTTGAAATGTATGAGATGGGGTTATTGAGGAAAGTATTAGAGTAACATTTTAAAACCCTTTTTTTTTTTTTTACTAGTGTTAGTAAAAGAGTTTCTATTGGTCATATTTCCCCCATCAATAAGATGATAAAACTTTGAGTTAAAACTACATTTTTTTTAAAAAATAAGAACTGTCAACACCTGTTCTTCAGGCAAAATAAAAATTCCTATTTTCATTAAAATATCCTAATTTCTTTTCCTATTATATTTAGTGAAGTTGTAGAAATCAGTGCTAAGGGGGCTCGAGGAGAGTATCTACTCATATTCTGCTATAGAACAGGATTAGCTAAATCTAAAATAAAACAGATATCTTCCTTATCTTTTAATATATATAAAGTGTGATGGGGGACTATTTCTGTATCATTCTGTTTATCCACAACCTGAGGCTGCACACATGAAAGATTTGTTTTAATAGACACTCATCTGCCTAATGCCAGGTGATGCATTCTACCCAGTCACCATAAGAAAATGACAGAATGCACTAAAACTTCCAGGAAGGAAGCTGAAAAGTTCATTTTGGAATTCCTGACTGCACAAAGCAGTCACAAAGCTGGCTGGCCTCTGTCCTTGGGGTAGGAAAATCCCAGTTAGACTCCAGTTGCCATAAGCAATGTGTGTGTAAGCCCAGCAGGTCCAGCTGGCCAGCAAGGATGCTGTGGGAGCTGCTCCATGACTTCCCAACAGTTTAGGGAGGTTATTTGGTTGTGGGGATTTTTTTGGGATCAATCAGCTTGATTCATGTTTCGTGGGCACATTTTTTGTAAGTGAAGCCAGGAAAAGTACAGACCAATCTGATCCTGGCTCAAAATAAATGCAAAGAAGTGTGAAAAGCTGCCTGGTGTCCTAAACTTTTTAAGGTTTATAACTCCTTTTAGGTTTTGCTGTTAGCACGATGAGTGGTGGGAATAATACAATGAAAAATTTAATATCCTAGTGTAGTTAGACAAGGGAAGAGTTTGGGAAGTGAGGCAAAAAGTTTGTGTGTAACTGAAGAACCATGCATTTCCAGCGTGGTTTAGGGAGTGCACAAGCACCGTGGCTACCCTCAGGTTGCCTGCTATGCTGTCATGGTGGCCAGCAGTGATGTCTGGTATAAAACCAGCTCAAAGGTGGGACAGCACTCCCTGAGCATCCCTCTGCAGCTTACAGCAAGGTGCAGCTCGGGGATGTCTCCAGCCAGAGGCAGTGCCTTTGTGCTTAATTGTCTGTAATGGTTTTCCCCATTCCTTTGAATGATGCCTTTTTGCATGACTAGTGCCTGTCTGTAATAGGTTATCCAGCTTAATTACAGGGTATGAGGAGGTACATTCCCTTTTGTGTTGTTCCAAAACGCTGGATGATGATTTCATTTGATGTAATCTATTTTTGGTATTATGAAAAAAAAAAAAAAGGAATTAAAGTTTCTTATTCATCCTGTCTGTGCTGCTGATTATACAGTTCACTATTATGTTCATCTGAAATTGATTTTCCAGGCTGAAAACTCCACTAACCTTTTCATCTCCCTTTCTACGCAAATTGTTTCAGACTGTAGGTCACCTTTATCAGCCTTTATTTTTCTTGCTCAACTCTGCAATTTTTGAGATGGGATGCCAGAACTGCACACAGTATTTAAGGTGCTGAGACACCTTGGACTTACACAGTGATATAGTCATTATTTCCTTTCTTTTCTTGCCTATTCTGCACCTAATAATTCCTTTATGTTCAGTTAGCATTTTTGGCTGCTTCTAAACTGACATTTTGAAGTCAAACACTAATGCAGAGGATTTTTTTTCTCTTGACTTTCACGTTCCTTGAAGAATGTTGAACATAAACACATTTTAGTGGTTATTACAGGGCTAGTCCTTGATAGTAACACTGTGACAGGAGCCAAAAATGCCACTGGGAAGAGAGTCAACACCAGATGCTCCCCCTTGAATTGCCTGACTAGCTTATCCATGAAACATTCCTGTAGAGTGTCTAAAAATACCACAGTGACATTTAAATCTACATAGGAGTAATTAAATTCTACTATTATTATGACATTTCCAGTCCTGGCAGACTCTCTGAAAGGGATTTTTTCTTAGTTTTTTGCTGTGGTTAACTGTCCTGATCTTGACCTGGATTAGTGCTAATGTGTAGGCTTTGCTTTGAGAGTTGCTTTTAAATATTTTGCCTGACACAACTGTTTGAGATGTGAGGTTTGCAGTTGGACATCAAACCACTGCTGTAGTTTTGGTGGGCTTGCAAGGTGTCCATGGGGCTTTAGAATACACATCAGCTTTAATGATGAAGGTCAAGTGTGTAAACACACAGTTTAAAATTGTGAAGGTCTAAAAGAGTAAACCAAAATATTTGTCAGGGACACATTTCTAACCTGTAGAGAGTAAGCAATGGATGAAATTCAAATTTAAATTGCTTGCCTTTTCCAAAGACTGCAAAATATTTCACGTGTGTTGATGAACCAAACTTGACAGCATCACCCAAAAAGACAGTTTGGGCACTTAGAGCCTTCCAGCCACCTGCAAAATGAGCTGAAACCTTGGGGGGAGGTTCTTACAAACATTCCCTAGCTGTGGCTTGATCAATACACTCAAACACTCTCATGCCTGCCTTTGCTGCCTTGTTGCATAATAAATTCATGTGTGCTCATCCATGTCACAGCAGCTGCCATCTGTTAATGCAGATGTCAAATCTGGGCAGTGAAAGTTCTCTGTGCCAGCCAATTGTTCCTTGCTGTGTGCAACCTCTCCTGAAGTCAACTATCATTGTAATATTAGCAGGAGGTTTGGGTGCTGCTGCCTTTTTTGCCAGTTTGTGGAGTCTTTTAGATAAATTACAGAAATATGTGCGGCCCCCTTGTGCTGTCTGTGGTATCAGCTTTCATTTTTAGATTGATGAAGACTGCAACTAGGAATTTCCTTCTCTGTATTTCACTCCTCTTTGGCAACTCCAGGCAATAATTCCAAATGGGAGAATGGGATAAAGTGCTTCCTGAAAATCTGAAGTAATGCTTCCAAATACATCCCTGATGTGAAGCCATTGTCAGTAATGCAGACACAGCATGGATGAATATTGTCTTGGCCTCCACTGAATCTGTTTCATTTGGTTTTGGCAACACACTTGAGATTTTTTTAAAATGAATCTGTCAGTCTCTCCACAATCTGAATCCAGCCTGGCTGATCTTGTTCAAGTTGTACTTCTTTTTTGACATTGATGAAAATTAATTGATCCCTAGACGTGCTGCTGATGCTAATTTATTTCCCACAGCTGCAAAAAGCCCATACCTCAACAGGCAGTTTAAACTGGAATATTCAACCCAAAAGCAGTCTAAGCAGACAAGGACATTTCTTTTTTGTCTAGGTCTTATTTGGAAGAAGGGACTGCACAATGTGCAGTGGAATTTAACTGGAAAATCACTGTGGGCATCTTCTGTTACTGGCAGGTTCCTTTCCAGCCTCTCTGAAAGCCTTGCTGAATGTTTTTCCCCCCTAGACCTGGAATCAGAGAAAGATTGGAATTTCTTCCTCAAACTCTGTTTTTTTTTTTTTTTTTTTTTTTTTTTTGTTTTGTTTTGTTTTGTTTTGTTTTGTTTTGTTTTTTTACCATGGAAAGAACACCAAAGGCTTTCAGTTGTTAAATCACTGTTTCACTTAGAATATAAATTAATCAATTAGAGCATCACAGTTTTTTTAGGACATTTTTACAGTTAAAATGGATGAACTGTAATAAATCTCCTCCCTGACCACTCTGATCCTTGCAGGTCTGTATGTTTCCCCTTGCCCATCAAGAGGGCATTGCAGAAACCCCTGCAGCCTCTCCTGGTTTGCTGAGGAAGTGCCTGGCTCAGGGTGCTGTGCAATGCCAACTTTCACATAGCTTGCTGCCAAAATGATTGGTTCCACTTCTTTCTTTACACTTTCAATTACATGGTTTTGATCTTTCCTTTGTGGTGGGTGTAGCAGCAGCTTGGCCACAGGGTGAGATTCCAGGCTTGCCTTGCTGCAGCTGCTGCAAAACTAGAAATTTCTGTTTTATTGGGCTGGCTTTCTGTGAGACTGGCAGGTGAAGGAGCAGCACCAAATCTTCTGGCACTAGCTGGCAGGTGACTCAAGCTGAACAGGTCTGTTCTCTCTTACAGGCTGCCCTCACTTCTCTTGAGGGTCTCTCCTGTCACTAATTTCTGCCTTTTTCTCCTTTCTCCCTCTCTCTAAAGAGTTCAGTATAACTCAGAGTGCAGTGGCCCAGATGAGACAGACCCTGCTCTCTTGCAAGATGCCAAATATTAAAAAATCCACAGTATGGAAAGGAAATTAAGTTGTTTCATCAAAAATATATAGGCAACCATACATGTAAAATACATACAACCAATTATATGCATTTTGGATGGAAAAGAAGACGAAAATTTGTGTCTGTAGGCATTGCAGTCAGTTGGAAAACATGCATGAGCTACTTTCCATTAGCTTTCCTCTCACTACTGGGATCCATCAGTAACAGTTTGTTTATTCCCTCCTGGACTGAGTAATTTAGCTCCTCTTTTCTCCATCATAGGGACATGGCTGAAAAAAGGCTCTGCCTTCTGTGCTCTGAAACAACATCTTGGCAATAGTTCAAATCATGAAAATTGAATGCTGCTAAGACAGATCTCTTTGTGTTGTATCAGCTTTCTAGGATGGTTTTTTTCCTCAGTTTCCTCCCCTACCCCAGTGTGAAAGCTGCTCTGAGCCTTTTGAACTCCTGCTCAGTGCTGGGCTGCGTTCTGCTCTGAGGTTTGGCAGTCTGTTAGTAACGGGTGATGTGGCTCTTCATTTTTTGTGTGTGAGCACACAGAGGAATGCACAGACAAGCACAGACTAATGCTCTCATTCCTATATCCAGGGGAGTTCACTGGAGAGGAAGAAATGCTGGATTTCTTGTCTACTCATAGCTATGAAATAGGACTGCAAATTGTTTCCTAGGGATGTCGAGGTTTTAATCAGTTGCGATTCCATATGGACAAAAAATCAAAGAACAAATAACTTACAACACGAAGAGCAGAGATCTGTGCATTCAGTGGTTCTATGTGGGAGCAAGGAATGCATGTTTCATCCAAACCAGAGTAGAAGTTTGACCTTTTTTTGTCAACATATTCCCCAAGCTGTATCAGTACAGAGCTCATTGTCTCTTTTCATGGATTGCTGTCTGCAATAGAAGTGGGGGACAAAAATGCCTTGGCCTTCTGCCTTATGTCCTGATCATACTCATGGGAATTTGGCCAAATAAAATAAAATAATAATGGAATTTGGCCATATAAATAACATAACATGGCTGCACTACATAATGTTTGGCTTGGTGTAGCCACGCTTCTTTCCTCTGAAAGCCAAGGTGTGACAAGGGGGAGTGAAAAGGTGGGGCTGCTGTGCCTTGCATCCCTGTGTGAGCTGGGATTTGTCCATGGCACAGCCTGTGAGCACTTCAGGAACACTCTGAATCTATCTTTTAAAAAATAACCTCAGTAAGTCAGGCTAACAGGGCAGCAAAAAGCTGCATGACAAATCTGAGCTTGCTGGTTGGAAAATGGAGGCAACAGAAAACCCCAGGGGATCTCCTGCTTCACTTTGCCTAAAGTCATACAGGTCTTCAATCCTGGGATCCAGTCCAGGACTTTGACCCTTCTGCTGGCAATTTGTTTGTTCTAAGTATGAATTTAATGGTTCTTTGAGCCATTTCTGTCCTATTAATCATCAAATGGCAATAATGCTGTTCTGGTAGTTAAGAGCCTTCTATCCCTGTTTTTATCTCCTCCAGAAGGAGAAGTACTCAAAAAGACAAATTTTATATTTGTAGTCCATCTTATAAAGGATAACTATATATTATTATGGGCTTCAGTGTGAAATCAAAGTGATTAAGAAAAATAAAGAGTCTGTGTATCAATCACAGGCTATTTTGTTTAAACTAAACTGCATTTGTCAAACAGAAGATATAAATTAAAAGAAGGTCTTCTCTGTGTTCCTTTTCAAATCTGATTTTTAGTTACTGACATTGTTTCTTGGTTACTGTATACAGAAGAGTGTGACTGCACTTGTCAGCCACTTTTCCTTTTCAACTTTTACAATGTGTTATTCCTTTTCAGAAATTATGTAATCTTGTAGCCTACTGAGAAATAAATTAAAAAGCACAGAGGTTTAGCCCTCGAATTAAATCTCCAATTAAAGTTGCAATTGCTCAAAGCGTTATTTTCCTTTTCCCAACTTAGTAAGAGGTTCCTTGGAATATAGCTAATGACAATTTTGATGGAGTTACAAGAAAATGTGCTTATACAATACTTGACTTCACATGAAAACATTGCAATTAAGTTCTGTGAGGCTCACTGAATTCTTTGGTTTCTTTGTGTGCAGATTAAGGACTTTGCTTGAGGTGTTGCAGGCAGGAGCAAAGGTGGGGAGGTACAGACAGGATCTGTGGCTTACCTTGAGCAAGGTGAAATCTGCTTCCAGCACAGAGACGGGGAAATAGGGACATTTTCTCTTTTCATCAAAAGGAGGTAAGTAGGAAATGATGAATAAAGAATAATAAAAAGAGGTGGGAAATGGTGTTAGATTTACTCACACTGAAAATAAGGCCTTCATGGATTGAGTAATGATAGCAAGAAAGTATTTGAACTTGGGGTTGAAGCAATCTGCTCCAAACTTTAATGAACTTTGAATTGTGTCTCTGTGTTGTTAGTGTCTTTTTAATGGAAAATAATAAAAGATTGGAAATATAGCCAAGTTGCATGTTACAATAAGCATAGTAATGAGACTATAAATATACTAAATTGTTGCAATAAACATAAATCTGAAAATGTAAAATAAGTTTCTGAAAGCAGAATATGCTGGGATATCATAAAATGTCTCATTAAAAATTTGGATAATTTATTTTCTGATTTATACTTCTAAACTTTTTACTGAGACAAGTAATAAAGAAAAATGACAATTTCTGTTTGGTCACACAGGCCAGTAAAAGTTTTAAGAAAGTTATTTTATGAGAGAGAGTAGGAAGGGTGGGTTGAATTTATCACACTGTAAACCAAAATGGGGATTCATAAAGTACTAATGAGTCTGCATGTTTCATACCCATCCTATTATATCCTGCAGGAAATGAAGGTTACATTGTGGGATGTTCTCTCCTCTTGGGACCAAACTGACACAATGTCCACAAGAATTGCAAGTTTCCCTGTCCATACACCATGGGCTGAGGCCTGAAGAACAGATAAAATGTATTAGCCTTTTGAAACGACATGGAAGTAAAAAAAGACAGTTACACTCAAGGATATTATAACCCTTGAGAAGAGCTCTAGAAATGGATATTTGCACCAGCAAAACCAATAAATAACAATATATAACAATGGCTATAAAATAATGACTGGTTAGTGCAACCTAGAGGCCACTGAACATGGAAAGACTCATTCTGAACAACAAAATCTTTTTTTTTTTTTGATTTTACATTGAAGTAGTAGTGATAAGTCATGGCTGAAATAAAGACATTTGTTGCATGTCAAACACAATGATATATTGAAAGGTATGAACTTTAACTATGACCATCAGGAGAACTTTTAGCTTTAAATTTAGCCTCCGTGAGATGCATCTGAGATGTGATAATCATTAAGAGTTCAAAAATCTCCTGCAGAGAAAAATGAAAGGATCACTTTGGGCATTCATCTGTCAGAGATACTTCAGTTCACAGAAATAACCTGTTCTGTGCCAGAAGCAGCCTAAATTAAGCCAAGTCAGTGGTACCTTTCAGGATTGGAAGGTACTGCCTTTTGTGGGATATTGATGGGAAATGTGGAAAACTTCATTGCAGACAATTGAACGAAGCCTGAAAAAAAATTGAATAATTTGTGTTGGAAATGAGCTTTAAACACCATTAAAAAAAAAACAAAACCAAACTCAAAAAGCCAAGCCAAACCAAACCAAACCAAAAAACCAAAAAACTAAAAAAAAACCCCAAAAAACCCCTGCAATGAACTAGGACATCTTCACCTGGATCTGTCTGCTCAGAGTCCTGTCTTGGAAGCCAGAGGAACTACTGCATTATTGCCAAGCACATTTAAGAAGAAGCAGGCTAAACCATCACACAAATATTTCAGATTTGGGACAGTGGTATTGTGCACACAGATGCCCCCCAGGACTTTCTGCTCTGCTGCTCTTTGTTGTTCCTGTGCTGCTGCACAGTGCCTGAGTGATTTTCCCCACTCTCTTGGCTCTTTGTGTAAAATGAGATTTCCTCCCTGGGAGTTGTTGACCAGCAAATCTTTTGTCAGATTTTACCCCTCTCCAGTGTGCACAAAGTTGACAACAGGATGACATTCTTCTGCCTAGAAAAGCAATGCAGGAAAGCAAGTACTTACAGGCTGTGGAATATTTTTCTCTTTGTGTGTACAGTGCAGTTCAAAAGAACATTGCACAGCTTGCCCGTGACTCTTCCATCTTCGAGGTCTGTATCAAAGCACGAGGCCAGGACAGTGATTTCAGTGGCTTTATTTTGTTGGAGGAAGACCAGCAAGGATGAGAAGCATCCAAGGGAGCAGCAGAGTGATGGGACTGTGAGGAATGGCTGGGTAGGGATGTGTGCTGGTGTTTGCTAGCCATGCACACTCCATCTGCTGAAGGAAAAACAACCAAAGAACGATCACACCGAGGGGATTTTGCTTCTCCCTTGTAGAGATGAGATTTCTCTGAATCTTTCAGGGCAGAGAGGAACTGGAATCTCTATATCCTATCATATAAAATAGTTATCATCACTGAGAGGTTCTTTCCCTGGCATTAAAGTTCTCAAACCACGACACACAATATAAATTAAAGCTTGCAGCATTAAGAGAACTTCAAGAAGAGGACACCAAGGTTATGAATTCAAGGATTTTTTTGAGTTAAGGAAATGTGAGAATTAAGACACACAGAGAATATGTACAGTTCTAGCCTGGCCAGCACAAATCTGGCAATAAGCAACTTATAGGAAAATTTGCAGTGGAAGGGGTCAGAGTAAACAAATGGAAAATGAGTCATCTGTTGTTTAAATGCCTCTTGATATGATAAGAACTTTAGATATTGATCAGTAAATACACTGAAGGAACTTTATATGAACCTGGCTGCATTAAACTGAATTTTCAAAATGACTCAAATAAAGGATAGGCCAATTTTAGCAATAAACTCCAGGTTCTTTTGGAAATAAGACTTTAATGCTGTGATATTAATCTTGCAAGCGTATTTTTATTCCCCAAATAAAACCAGAAAGAAGGAAAAGAAACTACAATATGAAGAAATTGGAACTGAAGAATTAAATGACTTTGCCAAAAAATGCTGAGTATGAACATTCTGTGTGTATTTTCCATGTCATCTGGAGGTAACAGACTGCCCAAGGGGCTTTTCTCATTTCTGCCTGGGCCATCAACTAGAAATTATAAAACACACAAGTATTCCTATGGGTAAAAACTGACCTGTAGTAGCTCTTTGTAATCTCACAGCATTGTTTTGGGAAGGAAAGATAAAATAGAGACACAATTCCGTACTCTTAGATGTGTGAAATCTTAAAGAAGCCGTTTCTACACAGTGTGAAAATTAATTTCTATACAGTGTCAATATTGTATGTAACATTTACTAGGAGCAGTGCTAGAAGGAGGTCATTTTGCTACATCCTTTCTTTCCCAATACCTGCTAGCAGCATTCTTAGTATAGCTCTTTCATTTGTCTGTTCTACACAGTTCTGCTCTGCTTGGATGGTGATATGAGCTGAAATGAGACTTCTCATCTCAGCCACTCTTCTGTTGTCAGCCATGCCTTCATGTCCTGATTTGCAGCATAAAAACCTGCAGATTTTTTTTAATTTCAGAAGAGTCATAGTGCTTAGAACTTTGATAACTTAGGGCTTTCTTTTGATATCAAACAAATGATTGTGTTCTTCTTCCAACAGGATGCTCTATAGTTTTGAAAGATAGTTGAACCTTGTGGTCTTTTAAAGAGAGCAGGAGTAATACATTGTCTCCGTTTCACATTAATTTTGCTGGTAAAGGCATAGAAAGGATCTTTGTGAGCATGAATTATAAAATTAAGGGACTGCTGCAGCCATATCTTATTTTCTCTTTTTCTTTTTCCTTTTCTTTTTTTCTCTTTTTATTTTCTTTATTTTTTTCCTTCCTTCCTTCCTTCCTT
>VWZV01012712.1:0-81707 GCA_013397155.1 Irena cyanogastra | reverse complement strand
TTCATTCTTTCTTTCTCTCTCTCTCTCTCTCTCTCTCTTTCTCCCTTTTCCTTTTCCAACAGCTGCCTTGCATATGGGCAGTGGTGTGTGCACTGTGCTCTGACAAAGCTTTTATGCTTATAAAACAGGGAATATTTTTTGTCCCAGAAAAATCAGATACCTGAGTGAGGAGCATAAAGAAACTTGAGAAGGCAGAAAAGCAGGTATCTTACAAAAATAGGCTTTTCCTACCATGCACTTTTTGTGTGTTTGTGTCTAACTAACTCTAAATCTCATATCCTAAGTTAAAGTAGGTCTTTCTGAAGCCATCTTTGTACTTTTTTTTAAAAATTGATTTGTGTTTCAAACCTACACAGGAAAATTTTTGTTGAGAAAGATAAATTGTGCTGTATTAAAAAACCAGACCAAAACATGACTGATTTAAACAGCAGTTTTTCTCACGCTCAAAATTTATTAAACTATCATCTGACAAAGTATGCTAACTTCCCTGCAGCTGACAAATAAAGAGGCATGTTACAAATACTATGTAGGATGTACAAGCTAATATCAATTAATAGGTTGCCAAGTCAGAATTTTTAATTGTCTTCAGAGTTATTTAATTAACTTCATAAATTTCAAGTAAAAAGGAACTGAAGCATGCAATCCAAAAACATGCTAATAAAAAAAATCTCAATTAGCTGTCACAGAGTTTAGTTGACACATGCAGTGCTGTGGTTGTCAACAAAACTGTAGTAAAAAAAAAAACAAAATCCATTGTACTCCTGAGCAAAGAAAAAGGCTTTTTTAGTCAATCCTGGTCTGTATGGTGAACATGAGACAAAAAGTACTCTGGAGGAAGGGGTTGTGGTCATTGGTCATGATTCCTTTGTGCAACACTTTTTAATTTTTTTTTTTCCATGGAAAGTTTATCATCTGTTAAATAATTGTCATTTGCTGTCCAAGGGTGTAGTAAAAAAGGTGATAAAGATATTTTTGAGGCTCAGAAGTCAGTCACAGCTCTACTACCATAGACTTTCCAAAAAGGACACCCCAGATGTTCCATCTTAAATCTGAGGTAAAGCAAGGAGATGGCCAAGGCTGAGCAAAGGACTTTCATTTTTGCTGTTGTAGATGCTGAATCAGGAGTTGGAGATATTTCATGTGTCCTCCAAGCTGTGGTGACTTTCACGAGGCAAAAGAAGGGAGAAATCAAAGCTGCCTAGGGCCAACAATTTAAGGAATTTATAGCCCCTGTTAAAATCCCAGTGCTGGATGACTCTCAGGGACTGGAATTTATCACTCTGTTGTGTTGGGCTGTTTGTGTGAGATAAGATGAGGCCAAGAGGCCAATTTTTAATTGAACAATGATTTTTACAAATCATTTTAAGTGAGCTTTGCTTTCAGCCTCAGCACACAGGGAAAATACAATGAACCATTGCAGTTCTATTTACACTTTTTTCTTTGGAGCCAAACTTCTCATCACTGCCATGAGTATTTGGAAAAATGAAAACCACAAAATTTCAATGATCAGATAAATCCAGCTTCACATTGCCTCAAAGTATTAGCTGATACCAGGGTTGATAGATTTTGCCAAATGCTTTTATCCTCACCTGAGTAAGAAAAGCAGGGCTCAAAAATGCAGCTTCCAAATTGGCTTAGCATTCATTTGTAAGTAAATGAGTACAGTCTGGACAGACATTTTCCTGCCATTTTATCAAGCCTGCATTTGATTTGTGCCAGCCCAGCTGGAATATGGTCTTTCATCATATTTGTGAGCTTCTCCTGTCCATCACTTCACTATGGGCTGTATTTTCATTTCACTATGGATTGTATTTTCCAAGAGTGATCTTCTGTTTGCGCACAGATAATCATCTGCTCCATGAATAAGACATGGGCTAATTTGAAGGGAAAAGGAAAGGGAACATGAGTTAATTTAAGAGGAAAAGGTGATCATCCACTGGAACAGGTTGCCCAGAGGTCTTGTGGGGTGTCCATCCTTGCAGATACACAAAACCTGGCTTGACACAGCCCTGAGCATCCTGCTCTGGCTGGCCTTGACCTGAGCAAGGGCGTGGACTGGATGGTCTCCCAAGGTCCTTCCCATCTCAACTATTCTCTGAGACTGTCCAGGTCAAATTCCAAAATGGAATAGAAATAATATTGTCTAATTTCTAGATGTAACCAGCCTGTAATTTAATTTCTGATCCACCTGTTTAAGGCATGGGCAAATTCATATTGCAATTGTAATTGAAAAAAGGTCTGTAACACAAATTGCATTTTCCAAACACTCTTATTCTTGCAGAAATTCAATTAAGTATATATACTTTAAGAAAAATAAATGAATGCAAGAACCTAGTAGCAGAAAAGAAAGTGCTATCAGGAGATTTTGATACAGTGCCATTCTTGATTATGTTTATTAAGATTTGTTTACTAAACTGATCTACCTATTTTCATCTCCTCTAATTAAAATTAATTACAAGAGGAGTAATTATGCTTGCAGTCAGACTGCTACACTGAGCAGATTATTTACTTGAGTTCTAATTTTACAGCTGCATCTGATTTTGCAGTATTGGATTTTAATATGTGGGTGCTCATCTTCTTGCAGTTTCTAAAATGAAATTACTTTTGTGGTGTATGATTACTGAGACTTTCAAGAGTCATTTTGGTCAAGAGTGAGATAATTTGCCACTTTACCATGGAAAGATGGAATTTAAGCTGAGGAGATTGGTATGTTGGAAATATATACTCAGTTAAGTTACTGTGCTTTCTCTGAATAGGATTAGAATGGTCATTTGATGAACATATATGTGTGCCACTGGCTCATGCTGGGCAGACAGAAATAGCTGTTCAGTTTAAAAAAAGGACATTTGGCAATTGCAAGAAGATTGAAATCAGTGGGGATGGCTTCATTATGTTTCATGTAAGGAAATGGTGCATTCGTGCTAATATAACAGTTTGTTTATGTCTATTTATAAAGGCATTGCATATATTTCATTAGAAGTCTTAATTATTTAAAAATAAGATGTGGTTTGCTTAAATGAAGCAGGTTCAGCACTTTGTCTGGAAGACAAAAATAGATTTTTCTATCTCAATAAAATATAAATTTTCTTCTTACAATCAACGGTGATAAATAGAAATTAAAAGCTCTAAAAAATTATAAGAAAAAGTCTTCTAATTTACACATCATCCTCAGCTTGCAGGATGAGACTGACATCCCAGTGGATGGAGATGTGTTTTGATAAAATTGTTGTGGTGGAAAGGAAAAGAATGAAGGAAGTGCTGGATGAGCTGCTTGAGTGCAGCCCAGCAAAGCTCAGGGGAAGGATGGAGTGGAGGCTCCAAGGATGGAGGCTCCAGTCTCCCCACATGCACATTTCCCACTCATTCTGGCTGAGAGACAAAATGCACAGTATGATTACTTTATTAAAAAATAATTATCTAAGAATAAAGAATAAAGAATAAAGAATAAATTGGCCAGTGCCTACTGTGCACCAGCGATGAAATTAATGGAACATAGCCACTGAGACTAGAAACTGGTTTTACTGTCCAGGGGGGTGTTTGCTCTACAAACCAATAACACCTGAACACAACCAACCTATTCAGAAACAGCAACTGGCCTGAGAATGAGAGCAATTAATCAACTTTCAAAAGCAAGATCCACTGCAGTTTATTTATTTCAAATTGCTAAACCAGTTCTTTACAAGCCTCCTGTAACCAAAATACCCATTGTCTATAATTATTGATTAATTCTATTCCTGCTGAAAGGGAATGATTTGCTTATCTTCATTATGGTAGCTCCTATTTATGTAAGATAAAATGCACAGAAGTTTGCTCATGTAAGCTGAAAGATGTTGTTAAGAATTGAAACAATGTAAGGGATGTACCACCTTGTTTATTTGTTGCGCTGCATTTGTTTGTTTTTAAAATTTTAATATCTAGGTAATGTTGCAATGAAACACAAAAAAACCTCCTAATGACACTAATAAAAAACTCAGACAAATATTTCTCCTTGATGGAATTTTATGATTATTTTATGTAACCAGAACACACTAAGCTCTTTAAAAATGGGATGCACTTTAATAAATGCAGCACTGGAAATGTAGCAATGATATCGTGTATATGCTATTCATTAAAAGCACCAAAAAAGAACCCAAAAGCAAAATGTATTTAAAAATGCATTGTTTAATGGTATTATTCCAACATCATTTTCTTTTCTTCAATGAATGTATTACTGCCTTAAAAATGTTCCAAGCATTATTCAAGTATGTAAAGATAAAAGGAGAAAATTAAGAGGGAGATGATGTTGAATAAGAAAAAAAATTTATAATAAGTTAAGAAAACCCCTTAATATAGTGCTTTAGATGTATACCTAGGAAATATTCCTTATTTAAGCAAAAGTATTTTTCCCTGAAAAAAAGAGAAAATTTTAACTTAAGTCAGCATAATCCATCTGCAAATCATTTTTGCAGATCTTCAAACACACGAAATCTACAGTTTTCTTTTCAGAAAGAAGAGAGAAGAACAGAAGAAAAGAACAGAGAGAGGATGCCATCAGGGGACTGGGGATGCCATCAGGATTTCTGACATTCTTCTCGAGTTATTTTGCCCCTTAACTATTGAATGGTGCTGTTCTTAAAAGGAAATTCCTGCATCACTCTGGTTTTTCGTGAGTTTTTTTCAAATCTGCTTAACCTTCTCCTAGAAAATTTGAAAGTAGCAAGCTTTAGCAAAAATTCCAGACCAAACTTTTCAAATAAAAAAGAAATTTCAGCTCTGTGGAGATGAATTCAGAAAGAGATTCTGCTGAGATTTCACTGAGAGTTTAATGCTCAAATCTTTTAATCTCAAAAAATTTGATAATAGCTTTTTGTATAAATGCCTTATTTTCTTGATTGCCTTCAAAATTGAACTAATTTATAACTAAATTAAGCACAGCTTACTTCCTTAGGGGATTTTTAATGTGAATAGTTATGGAGACTTCAAATTCCACAGGAGGGAGCCTCTCTCCCACTGAGCTTGGAGCAAGTCTTAGGCACAGGATGTTTTTCTCTTTTAAAACATGTGTAAAAACAGAGTGGAGTTTGAGCATGTTGGACTAACTTCTTAAAAAAAATAAGGACAACCCCATCTCTTTTTAATTATAAGTGAAACTTTGGAAAAGCAAAACTTATGCCATTGAAATATTTGAAACACACAAAAAAAATCCCTGAAGTAATTTGCAAAGATGCCATTGAAATTTGTATCTTCCTTTAAATGTTATTCTGAAAATAGGTTTTTTTTTAATAAATAAATGGTTTTATAAGAAGCTGAAATAAGTTTCAAATATATCTTCAGAGACAAGAAGCTGTTTTTGGATACTAAAAAATGGAAGAGTCTACAAAATCCTTCAGGATTGGCTTTTATACAATAATTTTCAAATTCAATGACCAGCCTTGCTGAAAAGGGTGGATTTTTAATTATACACATTAAAGTAAAGCCAGAGCTAAGCATGATGAAAACACGCAGGTTTATAATCCTGGCAGAGGTTGTGGCAGCCCTGGACAGCTCATGTGCATTTGGAAGGATGAAGCTAAATGGATTTCTTGTCCTGCAGGCTGCTCAGGAGATTAAACCTACAAAGGATGGAGGTTAACTAGTTAGGCCACTCAGGAAACAGGGAGAAAATGAAACTAAATCTTAACAAAGACAAGTGGCAGCAGCCTGCACATCAAACTGCAAGCTGTGCTCAGTTCTTCCAATGGGACAGGACACCAGATTTTGGAAGGGCTGGTTCTGGGCAGCCCCAGCTCAGGATCTTCATTTTCCTTAAAGCTTTGTATTTCCTTCACCAGAAAATTTCTGAGGAAGTTTTAATGCAGGAAACACACTTTGGATTACCCCTTGGGGATGCTTCAGGAGCCTGACAGTGGATTTTTAAGAACAGATTGCAGTGCTGCTGTCTCCTGTCATTTCACACTCTGTTTTTTTGACTTATTGCAGCTCCTGGGTCCTGCTGTCTGCTTCCAGGTGATCTCAAGTGAGCCACCCCTGCAGAAGGGTAAACAGGATTCATGTTCTCACCTGACACCTACCTGAGTATGTGAAATCTTACAGTGGTGATGAAATCATCATGATTTTTGCATAATCTGGGCATTCTTAGTGCTAAATGAATCAATACAGTGGCAGATTGACCAAAATGCAAAGAGTTGCTTTTATCACATTATGGGGCAGCAAAAAAGAGACAGACTAAGTCTTCTTACTATTGTTATTACTACTACTAGCAATATTAATAATACTATCATTACAACAAGAATTATTATTGTAGTAACAACCAGAACAAAACAAATAGTAAAACTTCAGAAAAGTTTTTTTCATGTTTCCTTTGAAAGGCTCTTTCCCAGGAAAAACTGAATGAAAAAGGAAATGTTTCTCAAAATCTATGAACAGGTTGAAAAAAACAGCTTCTTGTGATGTTAATCCCATCTTTAACACTTGCAGACTCAAAATATTATTTTGTATTGTGTACAAAATGCCAGGCATAGAAGTATGATAATTTGGAAACTTTATACTCTTACAAATACAGACTTTCATGAGCTCACAGTTCCTTTCCTGTTGAAATAGGAACTAACACAAAATAATCCCTATAGGGATTACTTAAAAAGCCTCACTGGAGCAGGAAGTCCTAAGTGAGAAAACCTGCTACATGAAAAATAATAAATAAAATGCCATATTATTTTGTGCTCTCTGCTGTTCTCACAAATGCAATGTAGGTGTTCCCAGAGCCAGGCTGGGAAGTTCATCCAGAACTTTGTGCATGAGTAGAACAGGAGCAGCACAGCTGAAAAGTTGCCTAAGAGCCAGTGAGCTGCTGTGGAGCCCACATCTGGTTCCCTCATTCCCTGCAGAATAAGGAGTGAATGGCTTTTGACCCCAGAAAACTCAGATTTCCCCAAGAATGGAGCAGATCTCCTCATTAACAAGGAACAATTTGGTGAAAATTGTGCCTGAGAACCTTTCTGCTCTGGGTTTTTAGCATGTGTAGACTGGGAGTTCAAAGAGGCAGAGTGTCCTGGCAGAGGCTTCAAGGCAGATCACTGCTGGAATGGGAATAACCATACACATTCCTGTAAGCTCTACCAGACAAAGTCACCATCTCACAAATATTTTAAAGATTTAATAAGGTTTGTCAGAAGCCATCTGAATATTGAAAGTGAAAGAGATGCTGCTGCATTTTTTATGAGATATTTTTCAACTGCAGTGATAAAATTTTTAATGCTATTTCATCTTTTTTTTTTCCCCCTAGAACCACTGACAAAATAATTGTTTTACAGCATTCTTAGACTCAGGATCCATTTAATAATGTGGGGAAGTGAATACAAAATACAAGGGAGACAGCAACTGAATACTGTTTGTTTCTCATTGAAAATTTCCCAGGAGGGCCATGCACAGAAGATTGGTTTTAACTCTTTGTATTTTTGCATGTTAGCTGCAGTCAGAAATGAAAAAGTATGTGTTTAAAACATATATATTGGAGAGTATTATTTAAGCACACACTGAGAAATGTTATTTTTATCATGTTGTTGTTTTGTTTTTATTCTTTAAAGTTTGGATAAATTCAGATATTTTTTCCAAGTGCTCCTACCTGCCTTGTTTGAAACTAATGGTGATGAATATACCAAAATAGCAGGTTTGTTTTTTTTTTTTCTTCAGGGGAAAAGCTAATGGACAGAATTTTGCTGAATAAAATCACCTCTAATTAACGCATCTTTCTCTAACTCCATCAACAATTCCTGCTCAGGTGTCATCACTTCTGCTTCATTCTGCAAAATGACCTTCCACACTTCCTTTTTGATATCCTTCTATTCTTACCTAAGTTCAAATTTGATGTATTTATTGCAAACTAAGAATTTGGATGGGATATTGTTTTCTAGTGCTACATTTGCTGTGTACAGGCCTGTGCCGTGTATTGCCCCTTAATTTTTCTTCTAACATTTTCTATAATCTTAGGAGAAGTCCTAAGATGAGTTCCTAAGTCAGGGGGCTGATCAGAAGGGCTCCAGGAAAAGACAGATTTATTGAGAATAGCAACAAAGTTTGCTTGAAATAGAAATACTTAAGGGCCCAATTTCTATCTCAGAACCAATCAATCTTTATTGTATTTTAACAGATTGATAGGAAAACTGAGATGTTATGCTTTTAAAAATGGAAGAGAATGACTTGTATTGAAACAAAAGTGATGATGTACTGGTTTTGACAGAAATAAATTATATTATTAACTGATCCATGGGCTGTCTGGGTTCAGCAGTCAGATAAATTGACAACGTGAGCTGCTTCTATGGTATTTAGGTGGTTTTGAAAATATGGATGGCCAGAGTGAGAAAAAGCAAATTGTTATTTAGAGACCCAAACAAATGTTATTAGTACTGTGCAAACAACAATGCTGTGAAGTCAGCTAATACAGGAAACTCTTTGTTTCCATCTTGATTTCATTTTTGTAACACAGAAATATTTTAATAATTTTATAGATCATCTGAATTAGTTTCCTTGCAACAAAATTGATTCCAAAATAATAATAAAACAAACAGAAATTTTGTTAACAAAAAGAAGGAATTATATTTTGCATGCTAATTAGCCTGTTAAAATGATTAGTCTTACTTTTGAACTAAATCTGCTTACTTTTTAGAGGGGTCTGAAACACAGGCTTAAGCACAAATGGGTTCTGATTATACATCCTATTTTATAACAATAACCACAACTGAAATTTCAGCTTTTCTTCATGTACCATATTGCTAACCTTAAGTAAAATTCAGCCCCTGTGTTGTCACCAAATCTGTCTCTCAGAAGTTAAATACACACAGAATAATTAAAGTAAACCCCAAATATGTCACAAATACAAAATTATCAAACTTGCTGCTCTGAAGTACAGATCTCTCTCTGATAAACAATGTTTTAGTTAATGCTGACCTTGACAAAAGCAGTACTTACACACTCTCAAGGACTCTTCTGCTCCTCCCAGTGCCCTAAAAGTGAGCAGGAACAAAACCTGAGTGGTCTTGGCTGCCTGCTGGGGCTAAAGCATGACAGTGAGCACTGATTCAACTCCACTGAAATTCAGGGGAGATTCTAGAGGGTTTGATGCTGATGTCAAAATGTAAGAGCATTAAAGGGATAAGTGGCTCATTATAGTCAATTTGATATAGTGTCAGTTAAAATAATGGAATGGTTTCATAACAAATTTCAGTAAAAATAGTATAATTAATGTCAATCAATGTGAACTTATGAACAACTGAGCTCGTGTGACTCAATTAACTTGGCATCTTTTATTATGACTAATTTCATAGAAATAATTATGTCTGTGCCCTGTACCAGGGCTTCTGCAGGGTTGTTTGACCTGGTTATCAAAGAGCATGAATAACACAAAATCAGTGTAGCACATATCAAGTGATTGCCCAAGTCAGATACACCAAAATTTAATTGTGTATGGAGAATTTCTCTCCTAGGCAGCTCCAGTGAGTCTTGAAATGATAAATTTTTGAAAGTAATCTTGAAACACTATAGCTGTACTCTTTGGCAACTGAAACTTCCAGATATTCTTAAAAAAATAAAACAGGCTAGTCTGCAAGCAATCTTCATAATCTGAATCCATTAAAACTAGTTCTCAATAAATCCACTTGTGTTGATATTAAGAAAATAGGTTGCATATACAGAAGATTAAAGACCAAAATGCTGTTTTGATGCCAAGCTCCCTTGGGCATACTTTAAAGGAGGAAGATGGATGATCAACTCAATGCAAAACATTTTGGTTTTCTTCCCAGGATGGCTATGATGAGCACTGACAGTGATGAGCCACTTTGTGGTGCTACCTTTTTGGAGTTCTGGATGCTGAGAATTTTAGACTTTCTGTACTGACAGACTCTGACTCCCAGGAGAGCACTGCATTTGACCTGAGGTCGTGGAAAAAGTTTCCAAAATTGATTGATAGCACTGGGATCATGGATGTGTAGTTAGAAGTGTGTAATGTGACATGGTGGAAAGCCTAGAGTTTGAGTTTGAGAATATAGTAATAAATACGAAGCAAGATAGAGGTTTTAGGGCAGAGACTTGTCGTTCTTCTTTACCTTCTTCTTCCTTCTTCTTCACCTTCTTCCTTCTTCTTCATAGGTTTGGGTGTTATTTTGTAATTAGACAGAAAAGTCCACACTGCGGACTTCAAGGGATTAGTTATTGGGTTAAAAGTGAAAATAATTTAGGTGTAATTTCTTAATTGGATAGTTTAGCCTTAAAAGGCCTTGTAACAAGAGATAGTTAGCCATTTTTGTGCCTTGTTAATAAAAGACTGCAGAACTCACTGCTGTGAGACTGTAACATTGATAAGAAATAATAAACACCTAAGTCAGAACACAAACTATTATCTCAAGTGCCTTCAATCCTGACCTCAACAGAGGTAGAAAAAGGAAGCTGAAAACCAGCACTGCCTGTGGACCTGGACCTTTCTGGTGTGGTAGCACAAGTGCTATGCAGACAATGGAGATTTGTGCTCTAATAACAATTCCTGAAAACAGACTTCTTGGCTTTGTTCTGTTATTTATCTGGCAGTAGGAGAAAGTGTTTTGGCATCTCAGATCCTTGTTTCAGCTTCAATAGGAATAAAATGCACATAGGTCTTGGGTTTGAAGAACCCAAGCTGCTTGCTAGGAATACATAGATTTATGAGGAAGCAAATACTTTAGCAGCTGTGATTTATTTCCCATTTTAGATATTTGTATGTCTGGTGTAGAAATTAACTAGAAGTACCCATTAAACACTTTTATTTCATAGGAGCAGCAGACTAGGGCTGTGTGCCTGTATTCATGGATCCAGTGACTGCTCAGATATCCTTGTTTCTCTCAGCTGACTCTAAGGGACCCCAGTAAAAATGAAGATGTAAGTCTTGTAGATGGCTGAGTTGGACAAGATGAAGCCTACACTGGCTGGTGATTTCCTGGCAAGGCACAGCCAGCATCCAGACACCCTGAAGGGCCAAACTCGAAATCACAGAAAGCCCAGGCTGCCTGGTGTGCGGAAATATTCAGCTTCTTAAAGAGTAGGCTTGTAGCTACTTAGAAAACAGTAACAGAAAGAAAAGAATAACTGAGGCATCTCTGGCAGGTACGAGGAGGACCTGCTAACACCACCAGAGCTGCTGGTGTGCTTAATTCTGAAGATTTGAGTAATTTCCTCTTCAGCAAGGGACTGAAGCACACATTTAGTGGCAACATCAGCATTGGCCAATTCACTTTCAAAAAATTTGCATGGGTAAGTGGCTTAAGTACTTCACTGAAACATGGCCACAGGGCAAGAGACAATTTCCACTTTACATACCGTGCTGCTAATAGCTTTTCTGATCTCTGTAATGGAGTTCTGAGGGCACAAAACACAATTAAATTAGAAAAAAAATAATAACAAAGCACTTAGTGCTGCAGCATCCTATCTTTGCATGATGGAATTCCTGTAAAAGGGCAGCTAATAAATTTATTTACTTCCAGGATAAAAGATTTTTTCCTGACAAAAGCAAAACCCAGCCCCACGAAACAGTCAGGTACAATTTTATCTGGTCACTATGTAGGAGTACACAAGCAGCTGACAGCTGGATCAAATAAGGCACTGCCACACTCCCTTTGTAAATGACACTATGGTTATAGAAGAGATGTTATTAAAAGGCAGGAAAAGCACGAGGAGCTGGTTAAATAGCTGAGGCTCTGTCCCTTGTCCCTTTACCCCAGGTTAGCCGTTCATCCTGAGGTGATGAGGACACACTGACCTTGCTGTACGAGCAGGAGCAGATTTGCATTGATTGCAGCACTACCACAGCATAGAGTGGTACCTCAGAAATATTTCTGAGCAAAAAATGACACGAGGATTATTGACAGACTGCTATAGGCTAAGCAGAACTCTATTTTCCTTACTCCACTCAAATTCTGGTCTCTGCAATGTAGGTGTTTGTTAGGAAAGAAGGAGCATAGATTTTAACAAGCTACAGGTAAATACTGCAACTACTACTGTGCTACTGTAAATACTGTACTACTAATGTACTAAAAGGTGCATTAGTATGTAAATTTTGTTAAATTTTAACTAGATACATAGGTATATTACTATGTTGATTTTGTTATGAAGTTGTTATGGTTGTTGTTTTGGCCCTCTTAATATTGCCATTGGTATTAACACTGAAAATACTATAAACAGTATTTTGTTTTATATGCTGTTTAATTGTTTATATAAACAATTATATATTGGTATAACATAGAAAATGCTATAAATCTACTTTGTAAGTAAGGTCATAAAAGGTGTGCCTGAGCTAAACTAAGTGTCCTCTCAGTAAGAAAAGACAGTGAACATCATTAAAAGGTGAACACAATGCAAATTAAACAAAGCCCTTGCTCCATTCAGGATACACCCCAACAAGGATGTGTAAAATTATTCAAAACAAGCCTGACAACATACACTGAAGTATAAAGCTGTGTGTGTTCTTCCTGGTTCTTCCCTTAAATGCCCAGATTTAAATTATTTCCAGCAGTGGATCAGTTTTTCCCTGTAAAGCTGGGCAGCAGGCTCAGTAGCTCCTGCAGCTCATCCTCCCAGGCAGCTGGGTCAGCTGCTGGTCAGTGGAGCTTCTCTTATCTTCCCTTCCCTGTGCTGGGCCTGCTGCAGATACTGAGCAAAACACTGGCCTGATGCCACTGCTGGGGAAGGGAAAACACACATGGTAAACTGCTGAGAGCTTAAATAACTGCCAGAGCAAAATCCAGATTCAGGCGTTTATTTTTCAAGGCTTTTCATTAGGGTTTATTTTTGTGCTCACCACCCAGAAAATAAATCTGTGGAATAACCAACCAATCATTTCCCTGCTGTACATAACCCAGATGGGAGAGGACGTGTGTTTGTTCTTCGTTTCTCTTTGATTCAACTTGCTCTGTCCTTTAAAAGCCCACCTTAAAAAGTCAAGTGATAATGAATGGTTGGACCTTTTGTGACTGTGCCTCACATCTGTCACTGCTGCTAATTTTGTGTGACAGTTTTGTTAAAAAGTTTTACCAGCCTGTGTATGGGTAGTTTTGTTATCAGTGAGAAACTTAAAATCAGGGTTCTCAGAGGGTGGTAGTGTTATTGCGTCACGTGTTTATTGCCTAACAGGTTTTCAGGTTTGTTTTTTTTTAAATACTACCAATAACTTTCATGGTAAATACATCTTGGCTGTTGGTCTCCCTGTCAGAGCTGCAGAGACACCACTGAAACAGGCTTTTTAGGGGGTTGGGAACTCCCCAGGGGAGCTGTTCTTTCTGAAGTCACTTCTTGTCACGGCTGAAAATGTTCAAACTAAAACCTCTGGTGCTGTGTGTCTCAATGTCAAGCTGGCTCACCCCCTTCTACAGCAGCTTAAAGATTTTTCCAGCCTTAAAGAATCTTGTTTGGGTACAGAAGACCTACATGACACTCAGTCCCATGCCTCGAATCAATATTTGTTTTGGAAAGTTTACCTGGAAGTTAGATGTTGTTTTGAAGTAGTTTTTAAGAGCTGGCCAGGGCTTGCAGTGCTCGGAATAATGTGGATGGACAGGGATTAATGGGCTGAGCACAGCAGAGACATTCAGCCACAAAGTACCAAAAATCATCATCTGAACATTGGTTGTGCATGGAGTAATATGTCTGCCCAGGTGATCTGGCTTTCAAGCCTTGTAGATTTAATCTTCAATTCTAGTTTATGTTTAAAATGTCAGCTGAATTTTATTGGTATGTGGGAAACATTTAATCTTACTCTTTTATCACTGAGAACACATTGCTGGTGATTTAGGGCTTAGTTAGCTTGAAAGAATTGCTTTATGTTGCTGAAGATTATTGGCCATATTCAGTCAGCCTAAATTCCACCTTACCCTCTAAATCTAGTGTTTCTGACAGGCTTAATCTTGAAAGCTCCTAATTCAATCCCTCTCGCACTGTGAATTACTTTGTCCATAGAAGCAGGTGAAATTTAGGCTTTCAAAATATTCTCATTTCTTCTTTAAAACCAGAAAGAAAGAGAGAGAAGCACAGTATAAATATGCTTCTTGTAGTCTGTGCATCCACCATGAATAATTGTGTCCATGTAGTGGTACAAAGAAATTACTTGTGGATCTTCAAAAGAAGCTTTTTCAAGAGGAGTGAGAAGGCTATGAGAGATGAAAGCAAAAGAAAAAAAGTAAAGGCTTTCTGTTCCAGACCTTTAGAGGTTACCAAGAAAATATGATAAGTTAGTTTCTTGGAGTATGGAGCAAAATGAGTTTCTGCTAATACAGCTCTTCTAAAGAAAGGGTTCTGGGAAACTGTGGTCCATCAGAGCTGATTGGTGATGCAGGGTTGGTTTGAAAGTCACTGCTCAGGGGAATTTGTATGCATGAAGGAGACAGAGGCAGCATCAGCTACACTGAGTGGATTTACTCTGATGTGCCTCTCAGAGATGTTGTCCATTCCTGAAAACAGAAGCAGAATTTTACAGTGGTACCAAGACATCTGAAAATGAAAAGACTTTGTTGTCTTTGGTATGGTATAGACATGGTATAGACAGGATTCGAATTTCCTAAATCACTTGCACATCACCATATAAATTCAGTTGCAACTAAATTTCTTTGCAGTACTGAAAAATCACACATGAAACCCCTTACCCCTGATTTTCTAAGATGTTTCAGGTGAGCTCGTGTTACTAATGGTCACTTTTTGTTTGTTGGAAGATTTTAAAGAAAATTTTAAGATAAGTCTGGAAAAAAAACACAAGAAGACAGGCTGCTAGGTGTCAGATGAGGAGAAGCAGTAGGTGTCTGAGTCATCTTCCAGTTTGTCCTCATGTAATCTGAAAAATGCTTCTGGTTTTCTAAGAAAAGGGTTGTGTAGATGTCATTGCTCAGTTTGAGAAAGATATTTTAAATCCCAAACAAAACACTTTGTTACTTCCATGAAAAGGTCTCAAAAATACAAAAAGAATATTTTCATTAAAAATGGCATATGTTCCAGTTTTAAAATTAGATATACACCACAAAAACTTCACTGAAGGGAAAAACATCACAAAAAATCACAGGGGCATAATGGGACATGGACCCGCTCTGAGTGCTTGGCCAACCTTTCCCCTCCCTCCATGTTTGATTGCCGAGCAAAACCAGGTGGATTTGGAACTACATAACTTCTTTAAGCTTCCTTCTTTCCCAAATGTGTGGGCTAGGCTGTAGGAAGAATTGCAGCAGATGATTTTCCTCTTCCTGGCAAACCGTGCAGGGGAGCTTGTGCTAGAAGGGTCACTTCTGGCTAATCCCTTGTGGACCTTGGAGGTTGATAGAAAGGCCAGGATTTTGTCTCAAGAACATGCCAGACCACAGAGAAAACACACTTCAGCAGACACTTGAACAGAAATAAGGATTTTCTGGCAAATGTTTCTTGCTTCTGCCAGATTACAGAACTTCATTTTCTGTTAGCTACATGCACTGTAAATGCCTAATTGAAAAACTGTAGCAAACCTGAAAAATTGAGAAGACTGCACATTTCTTCCTTTTACATCTGGTGATGGAAGAACGAAAAAACCAAGGTCATAAATGTAAGAAATGTGGGGGAGCATAGACAAGTTTTAAATAAAAGTAGATTCTTATTCACAAATCTATGAAAGGGAAGCAATTTGATTCAACAAATTGGTATGCAGCATGGTTTAAACCGAGTTGGTCCAGAACCGAAGGCTTCCATAGCTAAATACCACCTTGTAGAGATTAAAATCTGTCCACTTAGCAGAAATAATGATGGGTTTAGAGCCTGGGAACCATATCCTTTGCCCAAGAACTCAGAATAGGACTTGTGATGTAAAAGATATTTTCCATAGTCACTCTTTCCACAGGCAGTGAACTCCTTCCACTTTGAATTCTTGTTTGGCATTGGTCAGACAAATAATTCAGAACTCAATATGTCCAGTACAAAAGGATTTATTTAATGAGGAGATAGCAAAAAGAACTACCACAGCTGTAACAGCTTAAACAGGTAAATTTAATGCACACTTAATGCTGAGATGCGTACCAAATGATTTTTAATTCCTCCTTCTCCTCAGGTATGAGTAATTTCAACCACAGTTTATCAGGAGCCCACTCTCTTTGCTGTGAATTGCACAGTGCAAAGATAACTTGTTATTCCCTCCTGCTGCCTGCTTGCCATTACCTTTACTTATTTGGGATCACTGAGATCACTGAAACAATACATTCCATGTGAATCACAGTTGTTTAATTGCTATACTGCAATGGGATAAACCAACCCAAATGGAGACCTTTTTTTTGTTGTTTTTTTTTTTTCTGGGCAGACAAAGAAAGCAAAGACATAAAATCCACTGAGTTTGGAGAGATGCTGTCCATTGATTCCAGTGCCTGCGGAAGTAAAAAATACCTGTGGAAGTTATGCACCCAATATGGTGCTTTTGTAAACCTCACTAGGCATCCATCTGCATCTTTAAATGTGAAATACTGTTATAAATGTGGTTGCCAGTGAACTGCCCAAGATAGCATATGGGAAAAACAAAGGGTACCAAATCTGAGTCCCCTTATATTTCAAACCAGTGCTTTAAAACCATCTCCTTTAATGCCTGCAGGTTTCAATACATGTGTACGGATACAGCCAGGCATTTAGGATGTTTAAAAAAATTGTAATTTAAGCAGTAGCTGGGCATGAGGTACAATAAAGTTTTTGGTGATTGAAGAATCATGATATCATGCAATTCTCCAGGCACAGAAGCTTTGCATTGCCTTGGTAACGGGTAGCTCTCAATTGCTTTCAGCCAATTAAATGACTTCTTAATTTTCTGTTGGTTTCCATTGTTGGGTTGATAGCATGATTTGAAATCAGCTTTGTGACTACACAGCTGAATGTGAAGGAAATTATCACTTGAAAGAAGTCTGCAAAAAACACTCTATGGATGTGTCTGGTTAAAGAATTTGAGATGATTTCGCCTTTGGTTGTAATCAGAACAATATGAAATCTGTTGCTGAGTGGTGAGAAGGAAAGAGATGCTGCTGAAAGTCCTGTAGAAATGCTCGATGTGCTGTATCTGGCTGCAAGTTTGTTTGGGAACATATTAGGAGGGAGCCTGCTCAGGTTTTATTTTTGTATTATAGCAGTTAAACAAAATGCTTTGCCTTCTAGATGTGCTTAACTGTGAGAAAGAAGAAACAGCCCAAACAAGCTGTGTGCTCAGCTCTGGAGGTTAATGAACTGTAAATATACACAGAAGAAAATGTATTTAAACTTCCCAATATACTTATTAATATCTATGTCTTTAGTTGCACAAAGAAGTATCCATCAATATTCTTAACCAATACACAGAAAAGTTAGGAAAGTAAACCTGGGATGTGAATGCAAAACATTTACATATATGTGTACATGTATGCTCCATGTACAGGTGCAGGGCTGGGCAACTTGAGGTTAGAAAACAACTGCTGTAAATTGATCTTGGGCAGATGACTTAGTTCAATTTGTTCCCTACTGCCGTGTCTTGCCAGCAGAGTGCTGTAAGCCAGTCCCAGCCTGCCCTTTTCCACCCAAACCACAGTGAGAAAAGGTGTGCAGCCCTTCATGGCAGGGTGTGGTGGGTAACCAGGGCAGGGCAGGAAAGCAGCAGGTGTGCAAAGCACGTCTGGGAGTGCAGGACTCCTGCTGCACTCTGCCTGTTCTGGCTCTAAGGCACATAGGAGCTGCATTCTGGGAAAAACTTCATTAGCACCATTCAGTCAAAAAAAACCTCACAAAAGTCAGGGAAAAAAAACAAGGATGAAACTATGGCATTCTGTACAGCAGAGATGGAAAATCACAGACTTAATTCATATTTATGACAAACATAAATGTATAATACATTCGAGTCCTGTCCTAAAGTTGAAATGCAGATCTACCTCCCTTGCTAACAAAAATATCTGAATAATTAATTAGTGATAAAAAGAAAAAGTAAAACCAAGTCCTAGCCCTAAATGAGTAATTTCTGTTTGAGTCAGACTATAGATTTCACACTACAGCTGTTGTGATTTGCACAGCTTTAGAAATTACACATATTCAAAATATTTTCCTGGAATTCAAAGACCTTTTTCATATTTGTTTTAAAACCAATTCCAGTTCTTATTTGAAAAAGTAATTAGGGAAAACTTAAATTTTATTAGATCTATTTCAGATTAAATTATCACAGCTCCTTGCCAAGCTAATTACTTAGGTACTATATGTTGTAAATTGATTAAATTGGCAGCATATTTTTCCTGAAGTGTGGGTTTGGATGTATTGTAACTATTTTATTGTGTTAAGAACAATAAAATATGCATTGATTGGGTTTTTTGAAATGTTTTCTGAGCTCAATTGCTTGAAAAAAATACAAAGGGTTCATTGTAACAAAGCTTCTACCTCTGTTCACATGAGATCCTATTTCCAAAGAGACTTACAGAGACTTACCTTACATCACCAATATGCTTTCAATATTGGCCTTAGAGAGCTCTGCTGCTCTTTATAATATAAATTAATTGCCTAATATCCAGGGGTAACTTTGAGAGATTCCTAGGTATTAGTTTTGCATTCACATCCCAGGTTTACTTTCCTAACTTTTCTGTGTATTGGTTAAAAATATTGATGGATACTTCTTTGTGCCCTCAAAGTCATAGATATTAATAAGTATATTAGAATGTTTAAATACATTTTCTACTGTGTATATTTACAGTTTCACTTTAGCTTTTCAATTTGGTATACTATAGGCTTTTAAAAACCAATAAATAAAAGAAATATTTTGGATATCAAGTGTCCTAAAATATGGAGGTATAATTTATTGCTTAAATAAGTTTAAAATAGACAAATAGATAAAATGACATTCACATTTTTGGTTTTTTAATTTATACACTTTTGCTCACACCTCAGAAATATGTATGTGCTGCTGTCCCAATTTAGCAAAGTCCTTAAGGACACGTTTAACCTTCAGGGATGCTCTTTAATATCTAAGTATGAGTATTAATAATTGACTGCACAGTCTTTAAGAGCCTAAACCACCCTGCAATTTGTTTCATCTAATTTGTCCATGTGTGTTAATGGTAACAAGTCTGCAAAGCCTGCGTGAATGGACAAGACCTGCTGGGAAGGATTAAATCTCCAAGATGAGCCTTGCCAGGACTGATGCCCTGTCATCAGCAAGGGCATGAGTGCAGCAGCTCGGAAGTGGCCCTTTGTTTTTCACAGATGATTTGGAAAAAATTCCAGACTCTCAGTCCTTACATGCTGATCTGTTTAGCATTAATTTACACCGGCATTGTAGACCTTTTGCTAGTCAGAGCTTGGTGTCTAGGGGGATTAATTTTGTATAGAAAACAAGCATTTTGTGGAGTCACGTATTGCGTGCAGCTCTGCACTTTTACAAAGAGCAGACCTGGAATATTTCTTCCTGCTCTGTTCAGAGAAAACCAAGACTGTTTACATGCTTACACTTTCAAGGCCTTGCCAAAAGCTCGCTTCAAAACTTTTTTCTCTTTTCTTGCTGTGAGCGCAGCTCATTCTTGTTGACCCTCTGCTTTCTCTGTTAGCTCTCACTCTGACTGATGCATACAGGGAAATCTTTCTACTCAGATAAACCCTTCATGAATCTGTTTTGGATTTTGGGCGTTATTGTGTCAGCTAATTAGAGCAGGTTCAGCCTTGTGTGAAAATTTTTATAATAGAAACAAAATGGATTTCAAAATGAGGAAAGTGAGGAGGAGGGTTAGAGGAAGGCAGGGTCTGGTCTGACACCCACAAACCTCCTACACCAATGCTTCTTTATCCTGCTTTAAACTGCCTCTGAACCTACTTGGTTCTAGAGAAGAAATTTATTTTTCTCTCTTTTTTATTTTAACAGTTAAAACTAAGACTGCCTGTTACACTTACCACTCTAAGTGCTGTTTATCTCAAGCTGTTAAGCTACCTCATATTCTATAAACACTTTTCTTCATCATTGTTTTTTCTTTTGCACTCCTCTCTGTTCATCAAGTGCTCCTTATGTAACACAGACATGTAATGAAAATACATGACACCAACTGCTCCAAGCCACAGATCATGAACCTCTCCTCTTGCACTTTTCAGTCAAGGAGCATTTTGTTTAAATTATGTGCATTGTGTTCGTTCTCCCTTCAATTAGAGTAACCAGGTAAGGTAATTGGGCACCTAGCAAATGTGGCAGCTGCAGGCAAACAATCATAGCTCCAGCGCCTGCTCCCATGGCAACTGATGTGTTTACACTCACAAAAGTACACATTTCTTCTTTCTACACAGTAGAGGGAGGAAAAGGATTTAGAGCTACAAGGAAAGAGCTTACGAGGATAAATGTTTAAGCAAGCGGTTGGAAGAAGCAGTGCTTGTTTGTTTGGAGTGAAAATGTAGGGAGTGAAAATAACAATAAGGAGCTGTTATCAGACAGCAATTAAACATCATCTTCACCCCCTGAACTCAGCATGAAGAGGCAACTCCCGGAGGCAAATCTCACTCCCTTTAAAACTAATTCCTCAAGAGAAAGGAGACCCTAGGAGAGGTTTCAGAAGTTAGTGCTTCAGCACTGCTTCTGTAGATGCAGACACACCATGTTTAGAGAATACTTTGCAATAACTACTTTTTCAGAAGTTAAAAACTATTCCTTCAGAGACACTATCTGATACCAAATCATTGCTACCAGCCTTGATTGTGAGTTTGTGCATCTGCTGTGTGCATCTGTTTGTGTGTTGCCAAGTGGCAGGGAGAGATGTGGGTGGAAGTTTAGGGCCTGAGCTATGTGCATACAGAGAAATTAAGACCTTTTACCTTTCTGTGCCTTCCTAACAATACAGCATCCTCTGCTTCTCCTGCACTAAACCCAAGGCAGCCAATACATAAGCACTATTTTCACTTTCCTGCCCACACATACTCGAATTTGAAATAGAAGGGAGACCTGACCATGCTGTGGATTTATAGCAAAGGTGTGTCTGATCACGTGGGTGGTTTAGGAAAAACAGCTATGAAACAAACACTGATGAAATTGTAGAAAAACTGGTCAGGGATAGCAGAGTTGACCTTGCTTAAATTCTCATGTGGAAAATGTGGGCATAAGAAAGCCTTAAGCTCTAGAAATATATCTGTCATATTCTTTCAAAAGATGGTGCTCTGAAAGAGTATCTCATAAATAAACATTAAGAAGTGCCAGTCCTGTATTTCTTAGTCTTCTCTTTTCATTCTGTGAGCTGCTCATCCTAATGAGCACTTATTCCTCTGCACTGTGGCTCTTGGTTGACTCAGAACAGGTTCCAGTCACTAGAGCAACGTCTGGAAAAAATAATTTATGAGCACTTCCTCAAGCATGGAAGTCTGGACTGATGAAATAAGCAGTCAAGATACTTCTGACATTCTGTAATGAGCTGTGAATCCTGAAAGGAGAAATTGTAACAGTACAGCTGAAGTTGAATATGTCTGCTCCCCATCACCATGAATTGGTCAAACTTGGAGAATGATGTACATGTGGGTTGGACCAAATTTGGTGGCTCTGAACCAGGACAAGTGACTCATTGTCTTTTTATGGCTGCAGCTTACTCCAAAGTTATAAAAGAGGCACACCTGTTAGGATTGCAGAGCTCTGCATCCTTACCTGATAAAGAAAGAAGAAATTATATGTCCTCTCCATTTAGCTACCATTTAGCAGGATTATGAGGGAAGATGTTAAAATGTCTCAGTTTAAGACTGTGATTTATGATTTAAGCCATGAGAGCTGGTATTGCAATGAGACCCCTTTACTTGTATGCAAATTCATTTATGCCAGTGGATCTCTGCTGGGGCATTGGTCTCTCCCTGCAGAGATTTCACTGCCAGATTGTGTTTTAAATGCTCCGGTTTGTTTCTTCAGATAGAAAGTTCTGTTATGGCCAAACAGATGGAGTATTTCAATAGGATTAAGTACATCAGGATTTAGCTCTGCAGAAATTACCCTTGGCTCTGCCATAGGTGGTCTAGGTGATGTGGTACATGTTTGTTTTTTTTTCCTCTGACTCTATCAATCACAAGATTTTCCATGTATGAAATGTTACCTGTCTACTTAATATTGCTCGGGAATACTACATACACTGCAAAAGGTTTTGGTTTTTTTGTGGTCCAGATTATCCGTAATTTTGAGATGATAATGATCTTACCCAAACTGACTTTTAGATTTAATTTCTACTATCAGAGATGCTTGGCTACAACCCATTAGAAGAGCTGTGACAGACTTGCCTTAGTGACTGCTCATAAAATGTCAGTTACATGGAGGTGACATCAAATGAAAATGTTAAATGTGGTACCCCCTTAAAAGCTAATACAAGATATTAATACAGATCTACCAAAAGACTTCATTGATGTTTTAATAACTTTCTAAAAATATTCTTCTGGTACAGTTTTTTTTTTTTTTAAATCCTTTTGAGCATATCCAGTCATTTCTGCACACTTCAAATACACTATTTCAGTGCAGTCTCAGTGGGAATAGTGTCACTGCACGCAAAATAATTTTATGATATTTAGAAGGACTGAATCCATTACCTTATTTAGGGAAAAACTTTATGATGGGATAATAAAAATCTCTTATTATTCCCTAATACAGGAAGGACACCAGAGAAATATGAAAAAAGACCCTAGAAACTATAGACTAATTAGCTCCATCAAGGTATAAATGTTTTGCAAGTGGTATGACTTTTGTTCATTTTGGAACAGAGAAATTGTGGCAAATTTAAAAAGTCTTCCTCCAAAGTTTTCTAGATAAAATTTGTATGTAATTTCTGTGTATGTTTTATTTCAAAGAAAAGTATTCTAAAGCAAAGTCAAAACAAGCCAGCAATGAAAAATATTGCTTGGCAATGTATTTTTTTGTTTTAATTTAATGTTTCAAATTTTGTGTGTAAATTGTTAGTGTGTCACTTTTTGAAGAGTTTTACCTCTGCCCAAATGACTTTTGGCTTATTCTTTGATTTGTTGGCCACTTAAAGTAGTGTAAAACAGGCTACAGAAATAAAGGATAGAAGAGCCATTTGATTTTTGATGTCCTGTTGGAGATATTTTTTACATAAGCTAGCAAAACCTGAAATTTTTTTTTAGAAGTCAGTCCTATAAGTGGTGTGAGGAGGTGATTTTTGTATGCCTGTATTTGAGGAGTACAGTTCCCTGCCAGAACAGGGGTGCAAGCTATTGCTGAAGCATTTTGAACATAGACTGAAGCTTCCACAAGATCAAATGAAACATGAAGCAGATCAGTGAGAAAAAATTTACAGTGTGGCTTTTTGATCTGAACATACTTAATTCATTGAAATACACAGTGGATTTTTGTGAATTTTCAGAATGCCTTTTTTCACGATATGTATCATTTGTGAATCTGTGTTGAGTGCCAGAACCCCAGAAGAAAAACCAAAAGCATAAACCCACTAACACTTGCACTAATGCCTTTTCAGCTGTAGGATTCAGCCTCCTCTCTTCCAGCCCCAGTTCAGTTACTCTAAGCATATTGGATCAAACATTTGTGTCATTCCAGACTCAGATTAGCAATACAGACAGCTCAATAAGTGATGCATACCTAATTATGTTGTAATTGAATCATACATCAATATCTTGTGCTATCAGTGCTCAGTGTAATCCCAGTCAACATTATTCTAATCATTTAAATGACAATGGTGAAGATGTTATGAAAGCAATAGAATTTCACTGAATGGCTCTGCTTAATGTTCTCACAAACAAATTTTCACTGTAAATGCACCAAGGAAGGGACAGGAGCTCTGCCCTTGGTCAGCACTTGGGTAGGGGTGTGCAAATCCTCTTCTGGCTCCAAACTGCGCAGGAAGGTGAAAGGATGTGCTCATTTAAGGTAAAGTTAAAGCAAAGACCAACAAAACCCTCATTTTTTCTTTCCCCATCCTCCAGAAGCTGCAGTCCAAGCATTTGTTTCTGCTTTTGTTACATTCAAAGATCTTATCAATAGTTTACTAATATTACTGTAGGCAGGCTAATGGGATCCAAGTTTAATCAAGGACTGTATTTAATTTAGTTTGTTTATCATGACTGAAAAAAACCAAAAACCCCCAAACAACCAAGGAACTTCAGGCATTCATCAAACATGTTCCTATTAAAAGTGACATTTGCCCTACATCTGGAAAAGGCAAAGGACTTTCCATGCTGAACTGTGGCTTTCTGAGTCACTGCTGGAAATGACCTTTCCAAAGCCTTGTGTCTCTGTTACATCCTGAAGTTTTCTTCTTTCTATTACATTTGAAAGGCTGTTCCCCCTCAGGATAAGTCAGGGTACATATCCTCTATGGTCAAAAATGTGTAGGCTGATTTCATAGCTCCCCTTTTGACCTTTTCTTCTGAGTTGCCATTGGAACTTTGTACTGTAAGACCTGCATAAGGCTCAGGAGACCAGAAATCAGTGGAAAATGGTTTATAGTGGAACAGGGAGAGCACAGCAGATGCATTTGGTTGTCTCCATCCCTAGTGAAGGGCTTGGCAGTCCCTTGAATACAGCTGGCTTGCTTTGCCTGAGCCTTCACAGATATTCCCTGAGGATCTCCAGCAGCAGCAACCCCTCAGGGCACTGGTAGTGAAGTGTTTTTGTCTGTCATTCTGCTGAGAAATCCTGTTCACAATTCCATATGCCATATTTCTAAGCTCATGGATATCCCATTAATATTTAGAATTTGCTTTCTGAGAGAAAGTCTCCAGGATGGAGTCACTGTCACTGTCATTTGCTGGTGCACAGGGACCAGCAAGTGTTAATTGAGGTTAATTGACCACCCAGGCACTGTGGTCTTTGCTTCACACCACATGAAAGCAAGATTAAAAATAGGCTCAGACAGTGTCCAGAGCACAGAAAGGAAATATTCAGTTCTACAGAGGAGCCTAAAATCTTCTTGGGAACATTTGGAAACTTTTATACTTTGAAGCATCGGAAGGCATAAGAAAGGCTGTTTCTATCTGAGCTTTCTTCTTCTTCTCTCTCGTTTATTTATTTATTTATTTTTTTATTGTAACCGGAGCTAGTGTATTATTGGAAAAACATGAAGATTTTGTCTTACTGGAATGTATCAGCTCAGCTGAGGATAAATTTCAGAAAATGGAGCAATTTCATTTGCTGTCAAAGTGTCCTACATGAAGGATTATATACTTTTTTCACTTTTGTAGAAGGAAATGTATTTTCCATATTTTGACAGTTGTTAGCAAAAGAAAAGATCTTAAGATTGTTGTTCTAGAAGCAATGTTAACATTATTTTATGAGATGTTCTGTTTGAAACCCAACGTTTGACAATCCAAAAGGATTGTGAAACTTTCTCTTCACACAACATAGTCTTATGATAAAATTATTGGTAACTTTGATGCTCTGACCAAAAACTCCCTTACTTGCTCTAGAAGTAATCATGCTTTGATTTTTTAGGGAAACTGTCTTGACTTTGAGTAAATGTTGCCATGGCTGTTACTTGCATATCATCATCCATACTAGCCTAAAACTGAACTGGACCAGCTGGATCTGCCTGAGGGAAAAACTCAGGAATGCCCTAAATTCTCCCTAGAGTTCTCTGGGTTGTAAAGGTGAGACCTCTGAGGTCTCTCTAGTTATGAAGCTGGTTCAAAGTTCTGCAAATCACTAAATTTGAAGCTGGTCGACTGCTGCAAACCAGTTCACTGTCTCATCTGTGCATGTGACTGGAGTTCTCAGACCCCTCAGGGAAAAAACAAATTAAGCCATTCCCACAGGCACACTCCAGATACCCAGAGATTCCACAACCAAATCTCAGAACTGAAGCTCACTTCTAACCCTTGGCACAGAGCCACTGCTGCACTCCTGCCCTGCAGGGGGAAATTATCCAAAGCCTGAAATCTTCTTCAAGTGTGTGGTAACTCTTGCTGGCATTAGTGGGAGGGAGAAGGAAACACAACCACCTAAAATGACTTTCCACAAGTCATAGGGATAATTTACACTGTCAAGGAAAGGACTGTACCCTGCCTGAGGTCAGGCTGACTGGGCAAGAGAAGATCTCCAACAGCTTAGCTGCTCTTTCAGCCAAGTGTTGTCCTCTTGCTTAGTGCCAGCATTTCAGAGACAATTCCAGACAAATGCAAATGTCCTGCAGGCAGGTGTTTATTTGAATTTTCATCTCTTTATCTATATAAGATACTTTGTCTCTGTGGGCTATTAATAGGCATGGAGATGTCACTTAAACTACAATAAACCAAAACTGTGTGGCTTAAGGAAATGGGTGTTCGTGCAGGGAAGGCAAGGACTGATTGGCTTTTGACACTGGTCACCTTCCTTGTGGCTAAAAACAATCCCTAAAAGGAGTGACACATAGATATGGGAGATATAAGAGCCTATCTTTTCTTCTGCTTCTACTGTAACTACTGAAAATATGACGAAAATTATTGACCAGCCATCCTGAATTTTCTTATTGTTGGAGAGGCAAAGCCAACATTTAAAAGTGCTACTGGTAAAAATGCTGTTGCTGGTGTGATGAATAAGATGGGGCACAAAAGGGGTCATTTGGCACCAAGTGTGGAGCCTCTCTCAGACTTTCTTTTCCCAGCTCAGAAAGACACTCGTGGCTCTAAGTTTCTCATATTAAACACAGATACCTTCCTGTTGGCTCCTTGGCTTTTATTACCCATTACTTCAGCTCTAACAGTTCTTGCGTGCCTTTTGTGTTGACACACTGCATTGCTTGGATACTAATACTGTATTTCTTTTGAATTTAATCTGCCAAAATGGAACAAATCTTGAATACAATTTCTTTCTTCAGCCAATGACATTTGGCCTTTACAACAAGCTGTATAAGTTACAAACATTTTAGAGATTGTAACTTTGTTATGGGGAAGGGACATAAAACAGTCAGGTTTGAAATATTTACAGCTGAAGGGAGTGCAGAATGGGTAATCAGTTTTCTACCAGAATTGGATATAAGATCAAATTACAGAGATGTTAATGGGACCCTTTATGGTGCTAGAAAATTTTCTGCCACTTTCTCAGATTGGACTTTGCTTTCCTCCATGGCAGACTTCTTCCATCTTTGTGTTCTTTCACATTTCCAAAGTGTAAATGACTTACAGATGGCCCAAGAAATCCTAAGTTAAATTACATACAGTGCTGCATTGAGGCATATTACTCAACACTTTCTATCCATCACCTATGAATTTATTGCAGTTCTATCCATCCATTTGAGGGCTGAAGCCTTCTGTTCTTGGAATGTTTCTTAGAAGTTTTCTGGAGAGTTTGATTAAAAACCAATTCGTTTACTTCTAAGAATGAAATGTAAAAATGGGTTGGTATTTTCCTATTGTTTTGAATGGCAGTGGTTCTTCAAGAATTAAGGTAAGAAATGTGAAATTCAACAAGGTCAAGCAAGAGCAGTTTCTTTCATCCTCACTATGCAAATACATTTGAGATTGTGGATAATCACTTGTTGATAATCATCTGTTGATAATCACTTGTTGATAATCTGTGCAAATGCAGAGAGATAACACAATTGTATTATAAATATTCCTTCATCTTGCTTAGTTTATTGATTCATCTTTAAATTCTTGCATCTGAGTAATGGCAAAATGAATTTTCCTTTTACAGATGCTCTTTTTCCTTGTCAACAATTTTTACCATTAGGAAGAAGCACTGCATGGAAAGCAAGGAAAAAAATGCAACATTCTCACTTGTGAATGTAACATTTCTTAATGTGATATTTAAATTAAGTCAAAATTTTTCAGAATAAGTGTATTTATCCTTACACTTATAGTTGAAGTTCAAACATATTACTTTGTCAAATTATTTTGGAAACTAAATATACAGATGAGCTGGATGGACTGCACTGAAGAAGACCTTGAAAATATAGATATTGGTTCTCCATGATAAGCAAATTTTACGTTTATTGAAATAATCTATCATTATTATTGCTGCTAATGAAACATCAAGATTACATCAAGTGTCTGAAAAGTAGTCATTTAATATAATATTGTATAGCATTTCATTATTACAAAGCTGCTCAGACCTCCTGAGGAGGATGGAACATGTTGTTTTCCTCTGTTTTGTTTTGATTTTCTTAATTAATTAATGAATCAACTTGAATTCAACATAGACAAAAAGTGACCTTGTCCAACAAAATCCATTTAATATCTTTGTCCCTTCTATGTGTTCCACCTATCTGGCATTGATTTATAAGGAGAGCTTGCAGAGAGCTGTTGCTAGGGGACAGAGCTTTTGTAGGTCCCTATTAAAGTAATATTCCTGAAGAAGAAAAGTAATTTACATGTTTCAAGTGCTGCCTACCAAAAAAAAAAATTTAATCAAGCCCAAATAAGTTACAAAAGGGAACAAGCATAATCTATATGAACAAAACCCTTGTGCCAGGAACAAATAAAAGGGCACAGGTCACATATTCTGATCTAGATGCTAATCCTTTGCAACCTGGCTGACAACCATGGTGATTTTTTATTTTATTAAATACCTTCCAATTTATACCTCACAACCAAGGTCAGAATATCTAGAATGAATTTTACCTACCATATACATTCACTACTTCCATTTAACAGGAGCTTTGATGCTAACCAAACTGCCAGTCTCCAGGGTAAAAGCCATAGGAGGGAAGAAAACTGTCAAGACCACATTTTCTTGTTCCCCAAGGAGCCAGATGCTTTCTGAATTGTTGCCCTCGGGGGGAGTCTGCCTTACTGGGAAGAAGCACCCCTACAATGGCACTGTGTTTTTATAGGTGTTTATCTCCAGTTGTTTAGTTCCTCTTGTTTTCTTTTTTTTCTGACTGGTCCATGTATATAAATGCATCTGAAAACTTTCTTTTATATAGCTTTTTTATATATATTATAAATAAGATGGAAAAGGAGAAAGATATTGAACAAAGTGTTCTACAGAGAAAAAGAATAATTTTCTTTTGTTGGGGGAAACAGAAATTAATTATTTGCTTTAATCTTTGTGGAAAAGGTAGATTGTGCTGGATACCTTAACGTTAATTTTAACAAGTTGCTCAGAATTCAGGCTGGAGTAGAGAAGAGAACAGTCCAGGGAATATTTATGTAAAATTGTTATATTAAAATTCTCAGGATTTGATGAAATTCATTCCAAGAAATGAGCCAAAGTATTCTCTGAATGATTAGTGATTATCTCCTGGAAGATGCAGACAGGAAAGATCCTAGAAAACGAAGGAAAACAAAACCTTTCTCAACTTTTTCTAAAAGGAGCCAAGGAATTATAAATCAAGCAGCCTGGTTTCAGTTCCTGGAAACAATATGAAACAAATTATTGAGATAATTTTAAGTACCTAAAAAATATAAGGGTTATAACATCAGGCAATAAGGAACTGCCAAGAAATGATCATATAAAATTTTTCTGATTACTTTCATTAAGAATGGTGGCAGCCTGGTGTGGAAAGTAGAAAGCAGTAGATATAGATGTAAATTAACTCTGATAGTGTTCTTAAAAGATTTTTCAACAGCAGAATCTTACAAGTTCAGGAAATATGGTGTGCATGGATTTGCCTTTGGGTGTCTATAAAAGTAGTTGAAAACTTCATCATTAGTGAAACCACATCAAACATGGAGGACATGCTGAGTAAATCCCTTTAAGCATTTGGTCAAATTCTACTTGGTATATTTATGAAAAATGTGGATAGTGGAAAGGAGATTGTGCCTTTTAATTCATGGCTTGTGCAAAAATGAAAAGAGTTTTAAGTATTTTGGGGAAAATGCTAAAAATGCTTGTGGCAGCTTGGAGAGTTGCTCAGAAACCTGAAAGGCTGCAGCCAAGTATTTATGAACCAAAGTTCTGTTCCTGAGAAAAAAGAAAACAAATTGATATTTGAAACAGGATATTTTTTCCTTAAAGAAAGTCAAGAGTATAATGGAAAAAGATATAGTAGGAAAGTGCTTTTAATTTTAGATTCATGGAGCAGAAGCTTGTGCAGAAAACATCTAGTTACACTCCTCACTTAACTCCACAGAAGCCTTGGAGTATATATAATCTCTGTTTGGGAAATGGATTTTTAAGGCAAAGAAAAGAGAATCCAGCAGTGTGAATGATGGTTTGGAAAGCACAACCTAGGAGGGACCTGGCTCACTGAGAGGTGGCAGAAGGTGACTTGGTCATATGTAGTTGCAATATCAACAATCACTAAATGTCTTCCAAAGACTGAAGAAATCAATTTGTCTTTCATTGTAGATGATGATGATTTGGGATGCAAAAGCTTAGGAAACCTGGGGGGATGGTGAAGCATAAGACTGGATAACCTGAAGATACAGAGAATTTCTTTTAGGAGAAATTAAGATCAGGGCACGGTACAAATTGTCAGGGTGGTCAAGTTCTGTATGATCCTGGTTTTGGTGGAGACATCACTTTAAATCATCCCTGGGGTACTCTTTGAGTCCAGCAACCACAAAACAATGTCTGAAAAGAAGTTAGAGAGGATTCATCACTACTCTTCTGGAAGAACCAGTGCTGAAGGAGAGAAAAAATGTCAATCTAAGGATAAGAATATGAGCTTTTGAGGTGTGGACTCACACTGTTTAATGAAGGAGCACAATAATCTCTTTTTAATGTTAAACTTGTCAACTTTCAGAACCTATTGGTTCTTGTCACTTTCTGTCATGTAATTATTTTGCAATCTCTAAAAAATGTTACACAACTAGAAGATATTATGCTTTTATCTTGATTTTTTTAAAAGCAAGAATATTTTGAGTATTCCATTGAAAAGCTCTGAAGACAACCAATTTGTTACTTTCTTTACAATTTTCCACATTAAGTTCTCATGCGGTAGTTTTCTGACATTTGGACTAGTTGAATTAATTTGTAGGAGTGAGATCAGGTTCAGAGTGATAGGGTGATGGAGAAGAAAGGGGTAAGACAATTTCACCTATATTTGAATGCCAGCTCACCAGCTATTGCTTTGCCTGGTCACAAAAAAAAAGCCATTAATGAGCTGAATGTATTAATTCAATTTATATGATTGAATAATCTCTGGCTGACAAGTTATGTGCTTTGTGAAAGCCTGAGCATGGATTGTCAAATTGTCCATCCAGGAAGAAAAAGCTTTTTACTTACAATGGGCTAATGATTGTTTGACAATTTAATTATACAGCAGGGGAGTTCTGAAGAGGAAATGGGGTGTGGAGGCAAGTCTCCTTATCCGCACTGAAGTTTCCCACTTTGAGCTGAATCTGAAGACACAGCACATTGCATACAGAACAAGTTTCTCACCCTACACATTCCAAACAGCTTCTTGGATGGGTAAGAAAGGGGGACTCTGCTCAGATTTGGTCTGAAGCTAAATTGACCAAATTTACTTCTTTACCTGACACTGGACTCCATAAAACTTTGCACCTAACTTGTCAGTTATAGTTTCTTTCAAAAACCAATGTTTTTTATTTGCTGTAACTTTATTCATGCTTTGTCTATATAATTTTTCAATTAGTTGTTTGGCATCCCACATTTCATCTGTGTCGTGTCTCATTTTAAAACCTGGGTCCACTTTCTGTGGCCAGAACATAGTGTGTTTCTCTAGGGCATCCAAAGAGTGAGATGCATCTCCCAGATTCTCAGGGTAGCTCAGGAGATGGCAATACAAGAGATAAGGAAGATCTCTGGTGATCAGCATGACTAGGAAAGTTTGGCCTTAAACAGTAGGTTTGAGAAAATGAAAGTATCTGGAAAATTATTCATCAAATTAATCACTTCAAAGCTTCTCAAAGCTTTTTTTGCTTCAGTGATAGACTTGTGAAGTGTCAATTTTAAGTGAAGCTTTTTTACCATGAGGTAAAATTCACAAATTCTGTGTCTCGGAGTTCAGATCAACTCAGTTCATGAAGGTTGCAAAACAATTCTCAGACCCTAAATCCTCCTTTACACTGACTTGAACTATTTTTAAACCAGTGACCTAGAGAGGACAGTCTTGCTAAGGTGCTGTTAAATTCCCATTCAGTGATTTTCCTTCTTGACAAAGAATGAGGAGCTGAAAAAGTTTGAAATCAAACATTTAACTCAAATATCCTTAGACACAAACACATTCCATTACCTTCAAAATGGGCACAGTCTTCCTTTGCTTTACAGTTTGAATGGGGAACATAGAAACACAATGAACATTATACCTTTTTCCAAAACACAGTATTTTTTGATCATAAAAGACAATGCAGAGACTGAAATCTGTTTCTGTTAAAAACAGGCACATCTCCACATGTCTTGTTAACACTGATAAATTCCAGCTGGCGCTACTGACCCTCATAGTCTGGCTGTGTCTGGCAATCCACAGCACAACCTGGAAAAATGTCTATTAGCACCTGTGGTACAGCTGAGAGAGGTGCTGAGAACATCAGGGAAAAGGAGCAGTTCTGCACTGTATTCCTTTACTTGAGATTTGTGTTCTAGTATAGAGTTTTAGATCATATTCAGGTACTATAATGTGTTGTCAAAACATGAAAGCCATTTTAAAACTGATTTGGATAACATCCATAATAATAGTGTAATAAAAATTGAAAAATGCTAAGTGCTACTGTGTGATCTGAAAAGCCAGGTTCTTTAACTTTTTAATTAGACTGCTTCTTCAAATAAAATAACCCTGAGGAAAAGGGTTATTTTTACTGATTGAAAAGTCAAATTTTCTAGACAATGGCATCAGAAGATTCCATGCAGTGTATTCTCTCTGGACTTCTTAATGAGATGTGTTAGATTAATATTTGTCTTGCCTTTGTCATCATACAGTCCTTACTGACTACGCCCATATTGTAGACATTATTAACATCAGAAAAAAGACACATTCTTCCTTTAGAAACAGAAAGAGAATTGTGCTTCATAGAATTTATGGAAGTTACTGATATTTTCCTGCAGTGCACCAGCATTCTCCAGTCTTTGTGCAAGTTTTTCTCCAGATGTGCTTTCTAAAGTGTGTGATGGGACTGTCCCTCTTTAGATGACTTTTCACTTGTAGTGTCCCTTAGAAACAGCTCCCCAGCTTTCACACATTCACAGAAGGTTTGAGGTTGAAGAGCCCTCTGAGGTCCATCTCCCCCAAATCCCTGCTCGAGTACAGCCACCTAAAGCAGGTTCCACATGACAATATATTTTGAATATCTCCAAGTGTGCAGACTCTACAACCTCTCTGGGCAACCTCTGCCAGCACTCAGCCACCCTTAGAGTAAAAAAGTGTTTCCTGAAGTTCAGTGGGAACCTGTTTGTGCTCACTGACGGTGCTCCTGTCACTGGGCACCACTGAATGGACCCTGGATCTGCCTTCTTTGCACCCTCCCCTCCTTTGTGCCATAATTTGCTGAGTGTGTGCTCTGCCCCATTATTCAGATAATTAGTGAAGATGTTAAATGGGTTGTATTCATTAATAAAGCCTGGGCAAGCAAAATGTATAGCTTTTCATGTTAGAAGGGTGCTGCTATAAGTCTACTAGGAAAAACAGTGATAATTTTGTGTATTTCTTTTTAGGATTCATGAGAATTACTGATAGAGCAGAGGAGACAATTTGCTTTTAATTGAACCCTCCTTTCTCCCAAACCAATTTTGGAGTCTTGTTTTGGAATCACTCAGAGATTTGTTGCTTTACACAAAAAAGGGAATCTTGGGAACCAAAACTGTTCCAAAATACAGCTAATTATGCAACACTTTTTAATGAGTTCTTTTTGATGAATAATTGGTGCCTCTTGGGCTAGCTGGTAGGCATTTTGTATTGAGCTAGACCTTGTTCAAGGGTTTCCTGAATAGTATTAACTTGTATTTTTTTTCCCCCTAGTAAATGCTAGATGTAACCTTTGTATAATCAGGAAAAAACAAGTTGGAAAAACAACTGGTAGTTAGATAGCTCTTCCTCTCATTTCTATAGACCTGTCCTATAAATCATAGTCTAGATAATTACAGTCTAGACTAAAATATAGTACCATAATCTAGGATTCATCCTTATTGGATTATCCATGGCTAAATGTCATGGGTTTGTTGCTGTTAACTGGTATAATTGACAGTATCATTGGCTGTATTTAGGTCTTTCTTACCTTTTCTCATTAAAAAAATTCTTTATCATATTAGCTTTGGTGATTTTAGAATGCATCTGTTTTCTTCCAGTAAAAAGGTGTGAAATTTAAGTACACTGTATTGAAACAAATAGACAGAAAATAGACACAAACTTAAAGGAATACATATATTTTTTTCCTTTTCTCTTTCAACAGTCATCTCCAAACTGAGAATCCAAGGTTGCTTCCTAAAGAAAAACTTCAAAGTTAGTTTGTTCAAGTTTTTTTTCAACAGGACAAAAAGATACTCTGTCCAACATGCACATTTGTGATCAGACAACTAAATAAATATGCTCATATTCCTTCTCATGGGTTAGACAATGTGATTGAAGTCGTCCTCCTGTCATTCAATGTTTCTCTTTATGACATTAAAAACATTTAAAGGAAAACCCAGAAAATAAGAAAATCCATTGTGAACGCAAAGTGTATTTTTTTTCCACGAGTTTAGTTCCCCAAGATCAAACCTTCTAAATTGCATCTGAATTCTGTTTTAAAATCTTTTTAAAGATAGTTTTTTGACAGTTTAGGATTAAAAACCAGTTTGTGGATTTGTTTCTTTTGGTCAGCTTTTTGGAAAAAAAGTTTCTAAACAATACGAATTTATGTGAGGTTTTTTTTTTGGTTGGTTTTTGTTTGTTTGGTTTTGTTTTGTTTTGTTTTGTTTTCCTTACTAAACAGAATTAAATCAGTAAAAAGAGTGATTCCCTCTAAATTAATGTGATTTCTTTTTGGTTCTTGAGCAGTCTGGTCACACAGATATAGTTTAGTAACTAGCAGCATTTATGGTACAGCAGTTTATGACATCAGCTAGGCCAACAGTTTTGAATTTAGGATGTTAAATCAAATGTTTGAATCTGTCAACATAAATGATTGAACTTGTGACTGCAATTAAACAGCAATAGTGCAGAATAAGCAAGTCATGATATATTGTCAAAATAATGGATAAGTAGTACAGACGAATTGGTAAAAATTAATATTTTGCAACCTTGATTAAAGGATTTTCCCTCCATTTAACTGATTTATCTCTTCATCAATTTTCTTCTAGTGTTATTCTGACTTGATTAATGAAAATATTTATGTCTGAAGCCCCAACTGTAAACAATCCAAACTCATATTAGGATGGGAAAACTAGTTTTTACCAAGGAGATTTAGATATTAACAGCATTTAAATTGCTTAGGGACTTTTTAAAGAAACCTCACCTATGAGCCCTCTGCATTATGAGGTAATTTAACACAAGTATCTGGCTCAAGGGGCAGATTTGGCAGCAAGCAATATTAAATCGGTTATTAAAGAAGGTAGCGGGCAATATAATCTGCAAGGTTAAAGTGATTTAGTGAAACTCTTCACCAAAATTTCAAGATTGATTTCAAGACTGAAAATAATGTGGGGAGTTTCTCTTTGTAAACACAAGTGTCCTCTTCCTTAGCCCAGTGCAAGCAGAATAAGAAAATGATGAAGTGAACCTCAGTCAAAAAGAAAAATATGGAGACAATGAAAAGAGTGTGTGATGTTGCAGAGCAAGGGTTAGAAACACATAACTGACCAGGAAATGTAGTGTGATAGTCAATTATTTGCTGTTATAAAAACAAAGGGATAACAAGAATACATTTACAATTCAGAAACAAAACTCATGAATTATAGTTTGATTAGACCAAACTAGCTGGGTGATTTAACGAGGTCAAATAAAGGGCTTCCTGGAATTATTGGCTCTTCCTTCTGTGATACGGGGAAAAAAGAAAGTTATTCTTCATAAAAGTCTTTCTCAAAAAATTCCTACAGTACCCTCATTATTCCCAGACATGATCTTAGGCTCTCATGTCCCTTGCTGCCCTTCCTCTTGTACTCCAGCATGAACAATTCTCATGTAGCTGTGTTCTTTGAATGATGAGAGAAATCCACTAAGTCAAAATCAGTGTGCTTCACAGTTTGATCAATATCACATGATTTGTAATTGTAAAGTTAATTTTAAAATATTTTCTGCAGCATTTTGTCATATCAGTAGATAAAATAGATTCGAAAATACTTGCTGAATATGTCTACCTGATAAAAAGTTCAGTATTTCACTGAAAAGTAGACATTCATTTTTTTGACATAATACAGTACAGCATGAACTTCTAAGTATCCACCAAGAGACTTAATTACCAAAGGAAATAGAAGATAGATCTGGAATTGCAGACTCAGGAAATAGAAAGGATCTCTGAAGTCTGCAGTAATGGCCATGGAAACAAGCTTTCTTTTCCTATTAAATAACAGACTGCGGAAACTCAGCAGATCTGCTCCCTAATAAACAGCCCCACTACAACTCACGGAGAACTAAGAGCCTTGGTAGAAGCACCAATGGATGAGGCTGTGCCATCCACAGTTCTTTTGGTAATGCTGGAATACTAATGGATACAAAACCATATCAACAAACCTTGGACTCAACACCACCAACCATAACTTACTAGTCAGCCTTTAAACATTCTTGGATTGCTCACAGCACAGTTGCTACTTACCAATAGCAGCTCCATGTGATAAACTCTTGCTTGTAACTCATTTTCTATTAACAAAAATGGACTTAAAAGGAAATGGAAAAAGTTACTAATTAAAAAAGCCCTTGAATAGTACGCTGCCTCTACAGCTGAGATGAGCTGTGTGCAGGTGTCCATACAGAATAATTTTCTTTGTTCAAAACTGTGCTGCCATAGTTGGTCATCGCATGTCTGGGGCGCGTTATGTCTGCTTGCACCAATTCAGTGAAACAGGAATCAGTGTCACAAGAGGTGTGACATTCCTCCATCAGATCACTGGTTGGGATCTCCACACTGCTGCTTTGCTCAACTCTTCTTTCTGCTTTGTCTGGCACCAGAACTGACATTAACACTGCCAAGACTGCTGCTCTGTATCTTCACAGCTGACTGACAGAGCAAAAGCACTCTGGACTGAGTGGCTTCTCCATGAGCCTGTGCTAACAACTGGCACAGAGCAGCTCTGGAGTGGTGTTCTGGCTGGGAGGGATATGCCCATGTCAAAAGGAGAAGACTCATGGGGTTGGAAGAGGCAGACAAAGAGAATTTGTGAATTCAGCTCCAGAACCTGAGGTGGGTCTGATGTATTGATGATACCCAACACATCACACCCCATAGGAAAGTGCACAGTCCAGCAGGATCCATTGGAGTATCAAGCTAAGCAGTATTGTCTTCCAAAATGCTTAATGTAGGGGGAAAGTTCCTGTTTTGTTAAAATGATAACAGTTTGCAGTAGGATACAGCCAGTCTATAGAGATAAAGAATCATTAATTGTTAAACATGCAATGAATAGTTCATCCAAACACAGTGAAAAGTAAATCTCTGTAAACAAGACCCCTCAACCTCTCTTTTCCTATCTGACAAAATAGAAGTTGGGTATATTGACGGTCTTCTAACCTTTTCCATAATAATGTGTATGTTAGCACACATTTGGAAAACTCTTAGTATGTGACACGTTATGAGTTTTTTCTGCATATTTTGTTTTTTAAGTTGTTTTGTCACAAAGGTTTTGAAGCACGTAGCTGATCTGTCAACCCCAAATGCTTCTGGCTGCTAGGGATGTAAAATTCTGCTTGTGTATTAAAATTTTTATTTCCTACTCAAAAGTTTGCTCCATCATTTATGTGACTGAAATGGCTATTTAGCATCTGGCTCTTGTGTGAGTTAATGATACAAAAAATAGCTGTTGACATTTAAGTAGCCATAATATGCACTTATTACCAAGCAGAGAGGCAGAAATGTTTATGTTTGTTAATTATAGGGAGCTTCCTTGTCAGTTTTTAAAAGATTAATCCCCCTTTAGAAAGGTCCTATAATATTTCTTATTTTATACCACATTTGTGAGCAGTGTAGCTGAGTTGTGATATTGAGTGTCTTGGAGTATGAAGAGCACCACCATATTTATGAAATCTTTTATTAAAAATTTTTAGATGTTTTGGCAAATTATCTTGATATACCACAATGGAACAAAAAAAGACTTCAATTATTATCTCCATCCCTTCATGCCTGGGTCTTTTACAGATTTACTAAATAAGCCTAATAAGCCCTATGTTTATAGCTGTTGAGTTGATAGATTAACCTCTATAATGTCTGTTCTGTTATCACCACAACAATATGAGATTGTGTGATGTCTCTCTATCTTTGTGCTTCTTACACAGTCCCCAGCAACAGAAAATTCAAGCAACACCACTTTAATGAACAGAGTTATTTGGATAAAAACATAATGATTTTCCTCTAAAATGATTGTTACTCAGTTAACTAAAAGCTGACAGACCCTAAGAGTGTGAGCCTCTGGATATTTTGAAGATGATACCAAGACTTAGAACTCACATCAAGTTTGAAGGAGTATTGTGATTTTTTGGGTACAGTCTGCCCTCATCTTAGAATGCAAACTAAGTATTTGCATACCCAAATATTAATTTTGCAGATGTGTTCTTTCTAAGAGAGATAAAGCAAGAAGTGATGAGACACACTTTAAAATAATAATGCACTTAAGCAGACAGCTTGACATTGGACTGAGTGCAGAAGCACTTGCTTTTCTTGGAACCTCAAATTTTCATTTATTTATTATTTAATTAGATACGCTCAAACTCTGAAGAGGAGATTGACTTGTAATATTATCTTACCTTGAAAATACATTTCATTACAAAAGAGACTACTTTCAGAGAATACAGAAATTTTTCTGCTCTACTAATTATCGCAATTCTCCTTCTTCCTCCTTATCTTTCTCGTCCATTTTGAAAGTGACAGGTAACAAAATTTTTGCACACTCTTGAACTAAATTCCTCTACATCACTCCATAAACTTCTGTACTCTGTGCATCAATCTCCCTCTACTTGCCTTCATCTCCTCCTCTGATGCCTGAACTTTTGTGTGTTTAATTTTCCCAGTCTGATTGAGTTGTTCCTCTTGTTCTCTTCTGGGACACTCATTTTCCCCATGGCAGAATGGTCTCTGAATTCAATATAGCCCTTAAAAAAGTGGTTCAATCAGGTTTTTTCCTGTGCAATGCTCTCACTCTCTGTATCCAGACCTATCTGTATGTCTTCACTCTACCAATCCAATCATAAAGTATTCCTTGTTCATTCTCTATAGTTAATGGAAATTATTTGAGGTTTCTCTAGCTTTAAATTTTAATAGGAAGTGAAGATTGAGCAGGCATAGGACTTTTGTTTTAGCCCAGAGGTTCATGATCTGCAGTCCTCTACTTCTTTGGCCAGAAATTAGAGGGGACAATGAACCTAGCTACTTTGTCATTGCTTTTCTTTCCCTATTTATTTCTTTAACGTTTGCATCTGTCACAAAAAAATCTTCACTGTGATGCCATGAAAACACTATGAAATTTCAGAATGGATTAGCTGCAGCATTGAGCATTTATCATGGTACAAAGAAATGCCAGACAGCTGAATGTGAAACATTACCTCAGTCAGCCAAAAGGATGGACATTGCTTTCTCCTCTGGAAGCCTTCCGTTAAGGTTGTTTGTCTTTGACTCTAGGGGAATGTTAAAAACACACTTTGTTTTGTCAAAGACTGATTGCTGTGTATGTGGATGACATATGTATTGGTGAAAAATCTAGAGTCACTTTTGCCATAATATTTATGGTGCTGCTAAATTAATATAAGTTAATTTCAAGAGATATGATGAATGATAACAAACTGCAAGTTGTGAGTTGACGAAGGTTGCATCCAGCCTGACTTATGAATGAAAATTCAAATGAATGTTTTAAATTTGCTTTACCTATTTATAAAATAAATTAGAGGCTAGATGATTAGTGCAAGGTAAATAAGGCTTAAAGATTTAGCAGATTTATCACTTCTAAGTCTTAGTTGAGGGCGTTTCTGTAGGCTATTAAAATGACATCTACTTATTTAATTAAATACCTGTCACTAATGAGTGCTTCACAGTTAGCTTTTGTATGTGTACTGTCTCCATAAAGAGGACTTATTTTTTTCTTTTTTTTCTTTTTTTGGGAAATCTATGAATTACAAGACAAAACATTAAAAATGTTCAAACTTGTTCTTTCCCCTAAGAGCTATAACACAAACCTCTGAGTATCATTTTTTTCTGTTTCTCTGTTAATAATGCATTATTGATCATAAAAATATGTGGTCAAGGGATGTTAGAACAAACTATTTCATTGTAGTAACTGTGAAAAATGAATGCAGAACTAATAAGATAAACACAACTTCATTCAATGGGAGATTTTGTTTGCAACAGATGAAAAAATGTCTTCACATTTCAAAGAACAGCAAGCCATGCACCAGGTTAGCTGAAGTATTAAAGATTACAGGTTCGACAGCTTTTTAAAATTTTTGTCTTGAATGCAGGCCTTTTTGTCATGTGCATTTTTCTCACCTTTGCCTGGATCTTCCATAATAAAACGATGTACAAAAAGAAATTCCTTATACACTTTCTCTAGAACCATGGCATCTACTTCCTCATGCCTTGTTACACTTCTGTCAAAAGATTTTTAAGCTTATTTAGGTTTTTCACAACTTGGCTAAGTTTGTGCATTTTATTAAACATTTGGTACAGGAAAGTTAAAAAGTGCCAACAGCTGAACAATACTAAGCAGCATTAAAATATTAACAATCTTCATTGGGTTATATTAATTTTTAGTTTGGCTAGACTGTTTGCTTCATAATAGGATTTTTAGTATTTATCAGAGTATTTCCAAAATTTACCACTTGTTCTGGCAAAAAAAATCCCCAAACAAACCATAAATAGATCCTTGTGGTTTAGTTATATCTAGTCACTGTGTCATGATCAACCCTTTCTAGGGATTTCTGTTCAATGTTAGACAATATGTGTTGCCTTTAAGGCATCTTTAATAACCCAAACACTTTTCCTTATTGGAATTACATTGGAGCAAGATATTTAACATGGAAGATGAACTCCTGAGTATCAGTGCTCTTCTAAAATTTTTCAAGAAGTTTTAATAATTCCAATAAAAGTCCTCAGCCTGACACATGGCGACCTAGCAAACGATTCTTGGCAAGCTTTATGACAGAAAAGAGAAAGCTTGGTTAGCAGTGGTCTCATTTCCAGCTGTTTCCAAAATAGTAATATTGCAGTACTTTATTTTAAGCAGAACTTAATATACTGAAAACACAGACATGTTGTTGGTTACTTTTTTCAAAGGCATCAGTGGGTTTAATCATATGTGAGCTGCTGAGGACAAGAAATCCATAACATCATCTTGAGTTACCAGGCACTGATGGGGTATCAGATATTTTGTAAAGTTATTGTGTGGGGTACGCAGGATGTGCTTCAGGTGGGTGGTGCAGCTGCATTGAGGCTGCTCTGAGGCACAGTCTGTCAGAAGAGAGCTGTTACCTGAGACAGCTGAGGATCACTCAGTATTTGAAACCTGTCTAGTATGTAGGATTTTTCTCCATCAATTTTATAACCTCAACTACTTAAACAATAGCAGAATTTTGCTTGAATCAATACAGCACTGTGCCCAGAGAACATAATTCATGTATTTGATTTAACTTCAAAGTAAATGTCTTTCTAGCAGCTGAATATCTGTTGGCATGCAGCCTTGTTACATGTCCCTCATGGCTTGGAAGTCAACAGTCTGATGCAAAGCTTTCTCTATTCCTTTTCCCCGTTTCAGAAGATCAGGCTGACAGTACCAAGGGATGAGCAATGGATTCACCTGCTCCATTTCTAGTGCATTTATCACTAAGTCTAACCACTAAAACATAGCTTGTGTCTCAGTATTTTGAAGAACTGAGCGTTATATAAGGGGCAATTTCTACCAAGAGTCTCTTCTGGCTATGTTCAAGGCAAGGTCTAGGGAGGAGTTACAAATTTTGTATCCTTTTGCCAACAGCTTTAAGAATTACAAAGCCTCCCTTTCACAATTTTTACTAGTGGAGTGCCCATTTGCATTTGGATTTTGAAACCCATTTATTTTGTTTCATTCATCATTCAGGCTGATCCAGTGGCTCAGCAACATGCTACAATTCTCTTAGTTGATGGTTGTTTATATAGCTGAAAAGGACAGAACTAAAATAACTTTGCTTGCTAGTACCATTTTTATTTATTCCAGTTTATTGATTTGGTTTGTATCTTTGCCATTGATTATTTAAGACAGAATTTGCTTTGAGCAATCTGGTCTAGAGAAAGTTGTTCCTGCCTGGGGAGTCAGACCAGATGACCTTTAAAGGTCCCTTCCCACACAAAGCATTCTATGATTCTATGATAACAGCACTCAGTTTGGGGGCTTCTACTACTTCGCTCATTTTAAAAGAAACAAAGTTTCTGGAATTGCAAACTGAGTACCAGAAGTACTCAGACAGGGAAGTTGAAGGGGAAAATAACAACTTGGAAGCATTAAATTTTAAAGGCAACATATTGCAAGGTGATATAAAAATCACTCAGAGGATGAGATGTTTGATCAAAAATCCACAATGGAGATAATATTATCTAAGAGAGCCAGTGCTTCTAGTCTCTGATCTGTTATTTATAGCGAGAAAATGTGGTCAGTGTGCAGTCCTCAGTTTCCTAGTAGAAACTACAGTTTCTTTGTTACACAGTAAGGACTAAATAGGGTGTTTTCTTCAAGCTGTGGACAGGGAGCAGCATGTGGCTTGTCTGTTCCAAGAATAAACCCAGAAACTAGACTGTGTCTTGAGGTTCTTAATTTTTCTGTTTTCTTTTTTTTTTTTAATATAGTGTTCAGGGACTACCTTAGTTTCCCTTAGTTTTCACAGTGAGTGTGTTTCTTTGTGCTAGTGAATGAGGCTGAAAGCAGATGTGCTACTGTCTCTGTAATTCTAAATCCTCTGAAGTGGATGTAAGCCTGCCCTGAAGATGTATCTGTGCATCCAGCTTCTTCAGACTGGACAGAGGTACAAAGAATAAAAATCTTTTCTCACAAGGCTTTCAGAGTGAGACAAATCATTATAATTGGGAGAAGTATTTTTTTTATACAGAAGGCATATTTTCTCCTGAAAATAAATTTTATTGTATTAGTTACAAACATTCTGACATCCCAAAGGCCACCTAGAAGAGTATTTTAAACATGTATTAAGTACTATCCTGTCTAGATTTGTTTTCTTCCTTGTACACACACACACAAAAAACTTTAACAAAGACTTCAGTGTCTGTTTTTGGATTGACTTTCATTGAGCATCAAGATAACAATACTGGAATAATTTTATAGGGATTTTGGTAAGGTAGATGCTTCTAGGGTACAAAATTATCTATCACATAACAGAAACTAGTGTTGAAAGGAAAATCAGATAAAATATTGGTGCCAGTTAAAAACAGGCAAATCAAAATTTAGATGGAAACACCTCCCTCTTCAACAAATACAAAGAAAAAATAATGAAGAAATTTTAGATGCCTTATCAGAGGATGTCTCACTTTCCAGAAGTTTATCCTTTCAGTTTGCTTCAATGTGTTGTGACCTATGCAAAGAAAACAGTAAGAAAGAATAATTTTGTCTCTTTTGACACCCAGTTATTACAAGAAAAAGCAGAAGAGGTTCATCTCTGCTCCAGTGTATCTACAGAAAAGAAGCATGACAAAAAAGCTTGAATTGGGCTAGGGTTTGAAAGCATAAAAGAAGCTGGTATGAGTTAAACAGTTATGATGTATTTAAACTAAAAAATGTTAAAGCTTTCACTTTAGCTTCTGTTATAGTTGGAGGTATTTAAATCCAGCAGTTTCTGTCCCCACCATTTTCTACAGAAATGGCATATTAAAAAACATGTGCATACTTTAATGTTAGATTGAAGATGAAGAAGGAAAGGATGGCAAAGGAGATGTTAAAATCCTTTCTCTTAGAATGACCTTGATGCATGCATTAGATCTTGCAAAAAAAAAGCCCAAAAGAATGAAACCTGGAGCAGATATCAGCTAGTTATGAACTGTACTTAGAAGGCAAGATAGAACAACACAAAAGAACAGCATGAAAAAGACTTGGATTTCAGAATAAGAGGAAATAAAATTGTACGAGATCTATCCTAAATGAGATGTCAAGGGAAGAGTTAATGAAAGAACAATAGGAAGAAATAGAAAACCGTCTGCAGAAAAGATAATGAAGGTGATTGTGGTGGCCACTTTAAGACCTTTTATAAATGTGACAAGAAGACAAGGTCTGTTTATGCAGGAGCACATCATGTAGAATAAGACATATTGCCTGCCTCTGAAAGTTCATTGGGAATTTGAGCTGAATTAGTATTACTCTTAGTACTTCAAATACCAAAGATGCATGCAGTCTGAGAAAAGAGAACAAAAGCTATTAACTTGATGTCATCATGGATAACCAAGCAATTGGAACCTGGTTTGGTTAAGTGACTATCAGGATGTTTATTTCATTATAATGTTTCAAAGATATTGTGAAGGCTGAAACCCTAAACAAACAGGAGGAATTGCCTAGAATGGTACCAGTGATGGAAAGGGAAAATTTTAGGTTGTGTTTAGACCGAGTTTCCAACTGGAAGATGTTAGGACAAGCTATGATTTCTCAGAGCAGAGGAAAACAAAAATAAAAATTGTAAATAGACTGAATGGATCAAATTCTGGTTTTGTGGAGGAGAACTCAATTTTTATTTTTATTTAATGCGTAACATCCTGCTTCTGAATATTGTCTCTTGTCCCACAACACATTCAAAATCAATTCCAGCGTTTCCAGTTTGTTTGAAACAGTCCTGCATCTGCAAGTTGAAGTTTGGCAACAGCTACTTTGTGGCAAGACAGCTTTCTGCAATTTCAGTCAGTCAGCTGTACTGTGGTTTTTTGCATCTTCACTTGGTGGTCAGCTTTCAGTTGCATTTGTGATTATTTTTCTGATCCCTGATTGTGCAATCCCAGAAAACTCTCTTCAGTTTTCTAAGGCATCTGCTGATGCTGTTAAGTTTCAGTCAAGGAAAACTTAAATCTTCTATAGAGTTACAGTTCTCAAACAGAAGTTGCCAGTTGTCTGAATGCAGATTTGTTTGGTTACAATCTTTTTGGGTCAGCCCACTTTTAGAACTCATGAGTTCCTGCAGTGTATTTCTGTAGACACCAGATCTATACTTTACTGTCTCCATACTGGTCCTGTTTCTGTTTTGTTGGCAAGGATCCTGAGAGTGGCTGAATATCAGACTAAATTAGCTCCACTACAATACTGATTCTGGGGATGGAGGAAGCACTCTATATTTTTATTAAATTAATGATTTTTGATACAATAATTTAATTTTCAGCTCAGAAAGTGAAACACAAGCTGTCCACTCAGATAAGCCCCTCATGCCAGGTGTACTGACCAGTTATATATGCCAGTCATTAGCAGCAGGGTGCAAGTTCAGTAAACAATTTTGTTGGCTGTACCATTACTGCAGATTGTTCCATAGCCAGGTGCAAAATGCTGAGGTTTATGACTGACATTTTGTCAGCCCTGCCATTTGCTGATATTTTGCTACACAGTGCAATTTAAGCAAGGATGCAGCAGTACAAGATGTCATTGATGGCTGAGATCTACAAACTCAGACTCATGTACTCATCCAGTAGTTCCTGTTGGAACTGCTAAATATCTGCCACAACACAATCTGCCAACAGACAAAAGCAAGCTGTTGCTTCTTCAGGGTATGGAAAGTGCATGGAGTCGATCTTATCATAAGTGCAAAAAGTAGCATGTTTTAAATGATTGAGAATGTGGCCTGTGAAAATTTACAAATGAAGAAACATTTTTGCTTTGTGACCTATAACCATTTATTGCCCTTTTGTAGAATGAGGAAATGCTGCTTTGTGATGCACTAAGTAGTTAATCACTGCTTCCAATCGATCTTCATAACATTTCTCTAATGCCTTGAATCTCAGATCTTCCTTCTGCATGCTCTGCATGCCGAGAGGGTGGTGATTTATAAAAAAATACAGCTCATTTGAGTGTGAAGTCAATAGAAGATCACTCCCTAACTGCCCTACTATGGAAATACAGAATACCAGATTTAATTCCTTAGCACAAACTGCTGTTAGAAAAATCCAGTTCTGTTTGGAATGCCAGACACAGCCACAACGCAGTTTGGGTAAGAGATAGGAGGATTGATCTTTCAGAAGATTTGATGTCAGCTCTTGTTTTAACTTTATGTGTGATCTGCTCTTCTAGACTGAGAAATTCAGTGCCCACTTTGATATTTCTTTCCCATTGTTACATGTGGAATGAAAACAACAGGACTCAGAGAAAGTCTGGATGCCTGCTTCACAGCAAGCAGCCATTCTGGGCCACTTGGCTACAGGATTGATTAGCAGGGCAAGAAAATGAGAAAACAAGATGTCCTCTTCATCCCCATGTTTCTGTTGCTCAGAGCACTGAAGGGAGAGAGCACAGAGCTCTGCATGGGAGAAAAAGTCCAAAATCATCCATGTTCATTTTCTTGTTGCTTCAGTGATGCCACCTGAGGAACTAATAGAGTTTCCTTATTCATTTGGATGCTGTCATCTACCAAGATACTCTCTTCACAGTTTACTTTCTGAAACACTGCTGAAAGAAGAAAACACTGAAGGCCAGACTGAAATGGGAATAGATAATGAAGAAGACTTTTTGGAACAACTTAGCTTTCACTGCCAATAATTAGGGATGTTTTCTTCATGCGGCAGCAAATTAAAACAAAGAATTGGATTTTGAGATGGCAGAAATGAGCAGGGTATTTCCAAACCCTTGAGATACAGTGGAAGAAAAAGTGAGATTTGGATTTAAAATAGTTTAAGCTTAAAATTCTGCAAAAACCCCCACATAACTAATAAGGTGCTGCATAGCTGAAGTCAAAAGCCATCTGACTGTAACTTTGGCTCAATCAAGTTTCATGACAGACACATATACATCCGTGCCTTAAACAATAGCTTTTCCATGCTTAACTTTTTTTTTTTAAGTTAGAAAAAAGGACCAGTACAATCAATTTTGTATAGCTTTTTGAAGAAGGAATGCAGCAGAGATTAATTCTTTTTTTATACAGTCTTTGTAAAAATTATACTGAAATAAGCTGTACAATTGTCATCTAGAAAGCAGAAAATCACACTGAATTCAGTCTTAGATTAGAATTCAGACAACATTGAAATTCTTTTTAGATCTACCTTTAAATACTATAGATTCCTGTTTGGTAACAAAAATTTAGTTCAGACTTTTTTAGGTCTGGAAAAATCCACATACAAACACAACATGAAGTAACTTAAATAAGCCCTCATTGCTTTTCCTATATAACACATTCTTGAGTTATATTCAGACAATAAAGCAATTGATTTTTATACAAGAGCTAAGGTTTGCTCTTGTGAAACCCAGTAGCAAAAAGGTTTTGAATTGGAAACATTTCCTGCAATCATTTTAACATTAATAAGAAAGCACCAAAACCCCATTAATATACATTGTTACAGAGAAATTACAAATAGGTTATATGTGAGGGTGAATTTCAATCAACAGTTTCATCAATGTGATGGATATTCCATTAACAGTCTCATTTTCATCTCACTAGTTTTCCAACAGAAAGAATTTACTGACCCTGCATGTACTTGGTTGTAATGAGGCTTCATTTATATTTTCGCCACCAAAATACCAGCATGATTAACTTTTAAAACGGAAGGAGAACCAAGGTCATTTCTATCAGTAAAGAAAACCTCTAAAAAGAAACCATCTGATCCTACAAAAGTGACTGCAAATATCCTTTCTTTCTTTCTTTGCACAAGACAAGGGGGGATGCAGTGGGCAGTTGCTCTGCAGTTGCACCAGGCATGTGAGCAGTGGGTGAGGACGGCCCATTGTGATCTCACAGTGCTGGATTTTGGTGCTAGTGATAACAGACCCAACCACCTGGTGAAGGATTATGACGTCTCATGGCCTAGAGATGATCTGGGAGAGGAAACCTTACCTTGACAAGCTGGGAAGGTTTCCTTCCGGGGGGACCTGAGCATTTGTTCCACCTGTCCCCAGGCCAGCCAACAACCGCGGCCTTGCTCCCTCTGCTTGCTCAACATCCGCAGCTGCAGCGCTAATGAGAGGGAGCAGCTCAACATCCCGAGCGAGCCCGTCCGCCACACAACTTCCAGCACCTTCCACGTCTCTCCTGGCAGCACATGGCGAGCGGCGCCACAGAAGGCACGGGGGAGAGCGGCTCTGCCGCGAGGGCAGAGCCGCAGAAGGCAGCGGCGAGCTCGGAGTGCCCCATCTGCCTGGGCGCCGTGAGGCAGCCGGCCTTCGTGGCCTACTGCATGCACCAGTTCTGCTTTCGGTGCATCCGGCACTGGGCCCAGGCCAGAGAGGACTGCCCCGTGTGCCGGCAGACCCTGGAGCAGGTGCTGCACTCTGTGCGAGGTGACGATGACTATGAGGTGTTTGTGCTGGGCCTGCCCAGCCGCCTGCGCAGGAGGATGGCGGCCGACAGGGCCCGCAGCCGCTGCCCTCAGCGCCGCTACAACCTGCGCAGGCGGCCGGGGCCTGGCCGCAGCCAGCCTGCAGGCACCGGGAGCTCCCAGGGACACGGAGCGGCTCCAGGCCCCTCCAGGATCCCAGCCCGACCAGCTCCTGCAGCCAGCACCACTCGGGAGCCATCCTGCAGGACTCCTCCAGACACACACAGTGGCTCTGAGTAATTGTGGCCTCTCTACTGTTTGCAATAAACAGCTTGGTGAATGGAAAGAAATGGGTGACTGTGGCCTCTCTCTCTTCCCCAGCTCAAAAGTCCGGACTTCTTGACCTGTTGAGCAAAGCTGTATATATTAGTACATTCAGGTAGTTGTCCTACAAAGAGAAAGGTGAAACAACATACCCCTGAATAAACTTCTTAATAAACTATGAAATATCAATGTTCAATATTAATGTCATTAAGATAAGAGAAAATAGATGTCTATCAAGACCTTGCTTTATACATGTCATAAATCAAAAAATCCCCATATGCTCTTTTGCAGTATGTAGGCCGTGTTGTCCTTTTTAAAACTGAATCAGAATGTCAAGGAAAAACACATTACCATAAAAACAAGGCTGAAAACACATGTCAGGAAATACACTTTTTGTTTGTCTGAATCTCAAAACCAGATATCATACATACGATGTCTAATCTGCATTGAACCATTTGATTTCCAGTATGACTCAGATAACCACATGATATGTCCTTACTATCAGAATACAGTCTACCAAGAAATTAGAAAATGTCTTTTGTTTTGTACGTTTCCCAGTAATAATAACACTGAGCAGTCTGTTTGTTGAGTGCAATTAGTACAGAGTGGAGTTTTACACAGTATTAAGTGGTAATATAATTACAGAGGCAAACTGTCTCCTAACACACAGTTAAGTCAAATTTCCTATGCAGAAGAGTTTGTATTGTGGATGATACATATTCATAAGCAGACTCATTTGATGTCATCTCTCAGCTAAAAACTAAAGAAAAACAAACTGTGCACATCCTTCACAATTACTTAAATTTGCCATGAACCCAGATTGGATATTTGTAGTCTTTTTTTCCTGACTGATAGAACTGTGGCCCTTTTAATCTCATGATTGAAGATAGACATCTCTCCATTTTCAATGATTTAAGGTCGTTATACATAGGCAAGCTTAAAAGAACTTGTTTTATGAATAACATTGCAAGTAGAAATACATGAAATGAGAAAAACTGGTTAAGCACTCAGAAGATCCATTGCAGCCTAGACAAAACAGATAAAATGCATTAGGTTCAAGAAGTTCCTGGAGCTGTGAGCACCTGGGACAGTATTTGGGGCCACTATCAAAAATGCTTGCCCTGCTCTCCAGATATTGGCTAATGGCTGCTGTTCCTACTGATGGTTCTGTCCCTGTTGTCTTCCCCTCATTCTTCCTCTTCTTCTTCTCCAAAAATAAAATAAAAGTGAACAAGAAAAATCCAGGTCAGTTAAGAGATAACTGATGAAAAAAGGGAGAAGTGTAAGAGGTGATTTAATAATAATAACATGGGAGAGTAACTACAGAGTTTTCTATCAGGACATCTGTTTTCAGAACGTAACACAAACTTATTACATAGGCTGGGTTAAGGGGTGGTGGTGAAAACGAGCAGGAAAAATTCCCTAATATGTAATTGAGAGAGCAGGGTACAACTGGGAGCTGCCTTGGCTCTGTTGATAAATTCATCCTTGGGTTTTTGGAGAATATAGACAATGAATGTGTGTGATCAGTGTGTGACAGACACATCCATGTTACAGTAGGAATAGACAGAAAATTTGCTTGTATAGATGACTAAAGATACTTCTTCTCAGGAGGACAAATGCAATATATAGATCTCTTCTGCAGTTTGGGAAACTAGCTCTGAACACAGCAGCTTGGAGGCAGGCAATTTTCTACATTTAAATTCATACAATGCTTAAAAGGTAATAACAATGCTTAGATTTGTAGGACTCCTTTCTTCATGACACCTTGGCCAGAGAATTTTATTCTGCAGGCATTTGAATAGCTGAATACCACACAGCAAATGTTTGAAGATTCCTTATTTCAAGATAGAACTGGGAAAGCAATAACAGGCATTGATTTTACATCTGTTTGGCTATTCAGATCAAAAATGCTTCTGCAATGATCCAGCTAAAGAAGAAAAGCATTAGCAGCAGATGTACCTGCCAACCAGAGTTATTCAGCACTGAATCAGATCTGTCAGACTCTGCATCAGATCAGGGAACTTTATTCTTTGAATTGTTTTACTTCAGTTTTTAAGACTATGGATCATGTCATTACACCACTTAATTAGACTGTATGTGATCCATATTATAGGCTGATTTATAGGCTGTTTCAAGGACAAGTGAATCTAAATCTGAGAGCAGATTCTCAGGCTAAGATGCCAATGGAGATCCTTTGCAAAAGCAATTTACTTTTTCTTAGTGAAAACATGGTAGGTAAAATTTAGAAACTAAACAAAACTTCAGAAAAGATACTCTAAAAACAGTAAAATACCTAAAACCAGTAAAAGTAATAAAAGAGATCTTCACAGAGCTCACAGAAAAGGTTGTGGAAATATAGCCATGCAAAGAAGTAAAATCAAACACAAATAACTGAGCTCATTAAAATTAACACCAATAATACTGTAACAAGCTTTAATATGTCATCTTCTATTCTTGCTTCAGTCTTTCTGTGACATCCAGTGCAGCTATTCCAGCACGTGCTCATTTCCCTACCTGTTCATCAGCAGCTCTGCTTTTGGGACAGATATTCCTTGGTTAAATCAGTGTTATAGCTCAGCACTGCACAGCTTGATGCACAACCTGTTTGTGACCCACACCATGAACTCTCTGAGCTGGCACGTGGCACACACATAACAAGAGCCCCAAGAGCTACTGAGAGCTCTTAAAATCTTTCTCCAGAGAGCTAAGTGCTGCTTCTCATCAACTCTGTGAGCACAAACTTCCAGGATAGCTGTAATTAAAAGTACAGCAGAAATTTGTTCTTTCAAACTAGATAAAATCTAAGTCCAAATGTATTTTGCATCCTAATAATAATTATCATGAGCTAAGGTAAAATGGTTCCAGCCCAAAGCCTTGCTAAATTACAGCAGGAGAATACACCTGTCTGCTTTGTGCTTAGAGAGCTGCAAATGTTTAAAGCTTTTACTGTCCTTTATTGTTTGCATCCTCACAAATGTGGTGCCTGCCACCAAAAACTGATGTGCTACTAAAACAGAAGATAAACATAGTAGTTGACAAAATAGTAAACAAAATTAAATGTGCTGTGTTAATCATGTTAGGAGGAGATTTGTGGAGGAAAATTGTGTTTCATAAGTCATCTAGCTAGAGGAGAAAGAAAAGGAAGGCTCCAGAAAGAGCCAAGCTCTGTCTTTGATGCCCTGTGGGAAGCTGGGGAGCCCAGAGGGCTGGCCAGCAGTGCAGAAGGGTGGGCACATCCTGTGGGACTCAGTCCATGGGCTGGAGCACAACCATGAAAGTATTTTAAACAGCCTAAACTGTAGAGAAAGAAGAGGAAGTTTTTTCTCGCAGGCAATATGAATTATCAGCAGTTAGGTGGGAAGGAAAGAGTAGAAATAACTGTTCAGTTGTTGTAATAGAGAGAAATTATCATGGGAAGAATTGCTGTTACACTGCTGTTTTTCAGCATTCTCCTGAAAAATCCAGAAAGTGGAGACATGCAGAAGATATCAGGGTTTGCTAGTGATATAATATTATTTGCAGTTGTCAAGACTAAATCGACTGCAGAGAGTTGCAGAAGGTTTTTGATTGAGACATAAAGCATCTGATGAAATTTCTATTCAATAAATACAAAGTCATGCACAGAAGGAAAAGACAGTCCTAACTTTATACACAAACAGATTATGATAAGCTTAAAATGAAATATTACCAGTTAGGAGTCATTGTAGATAGTTCTCTGAAAAGAGAGTAAACAAATGCAGAAAACTAGTAGAGCCTTTCTGCTGGATCTTAGGGACAAGGACCACCCTTCAAGAATTAAGAAATTAATCCACTAAACCTCTGCTAAACAGGACTTACAAAATTCACTTGTATATTTTTTTTAATTGATGATAAACCTAGTAAAAAACCATCTGAAATCACAGTCCATGTTCTGGGTAAATGCTTGAGTACTTTAAATTCATATCTGTGTTGCTTGGGAAATTCAGGATAAGTATCAAGGAAAAAAACTTTATTTCAGTCAAACCAGATAACGTGAGGCAAGGTGAACCCTGAGGACTCATAAAAAGTTTTGGTTCCAAAGAAACAGTGAGATTGAGAGGGCTCCATACTGGGACACATGGGAGGGCAAAAACTGATGGAAGCTTATTGACTCTGTGCCTCTGACAAGGCATGCCAACCAGAGATGCATCTTAAATTCTATCCCATCCATTCTTTCATGCAGAGAGCAGCATAAATCTAAATATATGGCCATAATAATTCACTTGAGAAAAAGGAGGGCTGTTTTCTCAAGAAACCTCCCCCCCGTTACGAGCACAACACACACAAACACGTATTGGTTGCTCAGTCAAAGTGCAGCCACCTCTTCTTCCATGTGCAGTGTAGAGATCCTCCTGTGAGTACACACTTTGCCCTTGCTCTCTCCCTAACACTGAGCAGAAGCTTGGAGTGCATGGAATTCTACCTGCACTATTCTTGGCAGGAAGAGCCAGAGTGAAACTTCTGTCCAGTGAGCACAAGTTTTTGCCTGTAGAGGTAAAAAAAAAAAAACCAACCCAAAACTACTTCACAAAACCATGCAGATTTTGACAGTACCAAAGGCTTCCTGAGTCAAATGTTTTTGCATTAATACAAAAGTCATTTTGGCTAAAAATAGACTAGCAAAACAAACCATTCAAACTGATCTCAGAATCTGATCTCCATGGTACAACAGGATCCCATGGAAGAGCAGTCAATTCAGAATAAACCTGTGCAGCTCACTCTTGTGCCAAGTGTGTGCACAACTTTGGCTAGCACAGTGAAGGACTTCCTCTGGGGAGGGATCCGATGTCGCTATGACGGTGAGAGAGCGACACGGACTCCAAGGCTGATGTTCAGGAAGAATCTACTTTATTACAGAAGTTCTCTACTTTTATACTCTATTCCGATCTAACTGGACTGGATTGGTTAACTAATCAATACATCGTGCCTAGTTGGCTGGCCAGCCCAACCTTTTAGTAAACTATCTTAGAAGGAGAGAAAAAAAGGCACAAAGAAGGGAAAAACAGCACGTGCCTATTGTTACAGGAACAAGCTATCATTATTTTGGCTAGGACTTCTCTGAATCTCTAGCTGACCCTGAAAAGTACAGTTTCCTCACTCCCTGACCGAGGTTGTGGGACCACAATCCCAGATACATTTCTTTTAGCCAAGGAGAAATATGGATCCTGGTCACAAGCAGATGGGAAAAATAAGTTAGGTACAATCTGATTTTGAGAAAAGCTACCAAAAACTCGAAAAGTGCTACTAAAAGCAGGCACTACAGAATTTTGGGGGAGGTATTGAACAGTAGTCAGCAGCCAGAGAAGCAGTAGGAGATAGACACCAAAATAACACCTGAGCAGGATCCATTAACACAGCAAGTGAGCTTCCAGTGCAGCTCCTCCATTGATTGGGAGCAGACACAAACCACCACTGCCAGCACTGCCTTGCTGCCCTCTTCCCTTGCCTCTGCTGAGTGGATCCCATGTTCCAGCCTTCATCTGAACCAAGTCTTGATGTTTTCCAATAGCTGGATGGGCAAGTGGGGAGGACGGGGTCATTAAGGAATATTGAAAACAGAGTTAAGGGTCATTAAGGAATATTGAAAACCTGTGTTTTTTTTGGTGTTTTTTTTTTTTTTTTTTTTTTTTTTTTGCTGGAGCTGACCAATACTCCTGAAAAAGGCAGAGGCAGCTGAAAGTTGGGCTCAAGCACTTATAAGCACAAGTAGCTACAGGCACAGATAGGTAACTACAATATTAAATGGAAAAAAATAAAGAGGAAATATTTGCTTACCTTAAATCAGGATCAGCAGGCAAGCCAAACAGCATCAGTCCAAATACCACTTGGAAAAAGCTAGAAGCCAAACCAGGCTATCCACTCCAAATATTGATAGAAATGTTACATCTTGCCTTTACCTTCGGGCAGAAGAGAAAGCATAAATACAGACTCTTGATAGCCTGTGACAGCCTGACCCCATCAAAGCCAAGAAACACACACAGCAATTGTACTGCAGGCAGAGCACTTAGGTCTATTGAAACCTGTGTTCAAAACACAGGCCATTACATGCCTGTGGATCACAGAGGTTTTTTTGTCAGGCTATAACTGATCTGTCTATGAGTGCATGAATCTAAATCATTCCCTTGCAAGGAAAGACAGGTGTGGGTTTGGGGGAGATCCAACAGATGGTTGTAAACCAGCAAGCTTTTCAAGTTCTGTTCCTCACTTTTTCAGAAAGAACGTATGGATACCTTGCCCACGTCAGCTGTACTTTTGTAATTTTACATGCAATACATTTTGCAAACATTTTTAATAATAAAGATATAATGTGATGCATTCCAGCCCAGTCTTCACTTTTCTGCCCTTAGTTACTGCTTTGCCTCAGGAGATCGGTTTTGTTGCTAGGAAATCACTCCAATCAAAATTTTCCTAAGAATTTTTTTCTTTTGAAAATAAAACATTCCTATTAAAAGAGACTTTTTTGCAATTTACTTTATTCAGTACCTGACCTTCCAGCAAATGACTTTCTACCTTGTACTGCTTCCTCATGAGTTGGTTCTAGAATGTCAGACATCCCCACCACTGAGCTGCTCACGAGAGCTAACAAATACAGGAACTCTGCAAGCCCTATTGGACACTGCACCTCTCCCTGCAAGAAATTCTTCAGGATGAGGACACACTGAAAAAGATGATATAGTGTGACTTTAAAGTGTTATCTGTTTTATTTACAGGATTATTCCTTACTGGACATTAATGCTGACGTTATTCCTTCACTGCGAGATCCACCTACAATACCTACATCTACCTCTCTCCCATTTTAAAGAACATTTTATTGAAAAATTAAGATAATTTACAGCATCATAATCTGCTGTAAGATTGTCAGAGTTCCCCAACCTGTAGTCATTTTTCTCTAAAAAGAAAAACATCCAACCATTATCTTTTAATCAATGTCATTAGAACTTGTAAAGTTACTACTCAGTTTAAACTGTGTAATTTTGCATTTTCAGTACTTAAAAATTATGATCTTGTGTATTGTTTTTGGTGCAAAAGCACTTTACAATTTCTCAAAGAAATAACACAAAAACTTTATAGTCTAAATAAAAAGCACTTCAAATTTTCTTTAAATGCATCTATAAACTCCTTTCTTCATGGACCTGATGCTAAATACACTGTCAAATTCATGAGGGAATAAATGAGAATTTAAGAACACTAAGTAGAAGCCATAGCACATAACTACCTTAAATGAAGTAAGAATATTATACATGCATTTTCTCTTGCTGTCAGACAAGACAGGAACTCACTGAGTTCAATTCTGCCTTGGAGTTCAGAGCCTTATTTTATCTGATTACAATACATGCTCAAGGACCATAAAATAATTTAGTAGGGGAAAACCCTGTCCTTACACAGGTTGTTGGTGCATGATATCAATGCCAAGAACATTTCCAGCTCTCCATTCTGACCCCTCAGAGGCTGCTCTCCAGCTTCCCTGCCATACCCAAAATCACCAGGGTGCAAAGCACACCCTATCCTCCCATGGCCCAACATGACTTTATATCTCAACATGGCAGGAGAGTGTTGAAGGCAATTGCTAAACCCCAAATTTAATTTAATTTAATTTCTGCACTTAGTTAAAGGGAGTCAGTTTTAAAGCTGGTACAACTAGCATGGCCTCAAATATAATTGATGAGGAGCTAGATAAATCAGGGCAATAGTGAGAGTGTTTTCATTGACATATGAACATTTCCAAAATTCACAGCCTTTTCCCAGGATAAGGCTGTCTTTCAGATGCTCAGAGGTTTGGGGATGACCACTGCCATGCTATAAAAGCAGCAAATACAAAGATAAGGCCATAATTATATGTATAAACTGTAGTGCACTGCTCCATGGAAACTGTCAGTAGGTTTCCAAGGCAGCCAAATCAAGAAAAGAACAAGGCTTTGAAAGAGTGAAGTACAAAGGACAACAGCTAACAGCTTGATGTGTAAGGAGGTAAATTTTGGAAAGTGCTTAGGCCTCGTTGAAAGCCAATGGCAGTTGTGCTCTTAAATCACTGAGGACTTTCTGAAAAGCCCAGCCAGAAGCACGGGGGCTTGATGTGTGTGCCTGATTATTCATTGTCCAACACAGCTGTCCTGTAGCTGCACTTCCATTCTACCCTGTGCTCTGCTCTGGAGCTGCTCCCCTCTCTTCTCTCTCCCACAGATGCTGTGCTTCAGAGGACTGTTATTCCTCCTCACCCTCTTCTTCCTCTCCCCACCCTTATCAATCTCCCCAGCCTTATATCCATCAAACAGCCCAACAGCTGTATGGCCTTTCTAACAACCAGGAACGTGATGCCAAAGTAGTGTCTGCTTTCAGGGCCAGCCCCCAAAGGAGGTTTGGGCTGGCAGGGAGCAGCAGGTTTGATCCATTCCAATCTCACAGATATTCCAGCCTGAGCTGGCAACAAGAGGAGGGAGAGCCATGCTGATAAGCACAGCCTCAAGAAGGGCTCTGAGGAAGTGAAAAAGCAAAGGAGGTGGAGTCATGAGGCAGTGGCTGAAGGAGCCTGGTGAAATTTGGGTGCCTTTATCACTTGCAAGCCTTTCTGGAACAGGCTGCACTTTCCAGTGTTTCTTTTGGGGCTTGACTAATCACATCCTAAAGGTCTTAACACGTATTTAATGCCCAGCCTAGCTTTATATGAAGGTCATACTCCCTGTTTGCACACTTTACCCTTGAAGTCTGATAAACTGCAGTGATCAAGTAGAACTTGTTTATAAATCTACTTATTATTTAAAGTTAAAACTCCCACCAGACTTTTAGCTCGCGTTCTATTTTCAATTCCTTGCCCATCTTCAGACATTATCTTTGAGATGTGATGAATTTGCCTGGCAAAGAAAATAGTTTTGTCTGAATTTTTAATGCAGTTATTGTGACCTTTTCCTTCCAGCACAGATAAGGCACTTAGAGTTATCTCTTCTGTCATACATTATCACCTTTTCAGAGAAGTAGTTTTGAGAAGTTATCATGAATGTTTTAGTTTGCATTTTCTTTAAACTGTTGAATATGAGATGAGGAAATTAGGCACACTGTAAATGTATACTGACCTAATTATGCAGAAGCATCATATGTAATTTCTACTAAACAAAAATTTGAAAATAAACCACTATTAGCCATTATAAAAGTTAGTCAGAAAAAATCAGAAAATATTGTTGATTTCCAATGTCTTATTTAGTTCAGCTCCCTGGCACCTTAGGATAATTTTCTATAACAATTATGGTTTTTAATGTATATTTTTAAAAATTAAATTTAAAAAGAGATAAGTAGGGAGGTTTTTGTAGTTTTGCTGAGAACATAATTCTACTCCTTTTTCTTCTCAAACTATTTCAACCATTTATCATCTGATCTTCCTCCACATGTATTGAATTAATTTCTTTTTCCTCTGCTTCTAGTGCATCTGGAAGTCCTGCATCATATTTATTCTCCTTCCTTAAATTCCTCCAAGGGTTGTTGGTTCCTCACTCCTTTCACTCTCACTGTAATCAAAGAATTATCTACATTTGAAACAATATACCCAGTGCAATAAAATCTATTTTTTTTCCCAACACACAACATTTTCATGTATTTTTCTCCCTCTTTGGAAGCATCCAAAGCAGACTTAGTGCATGCAAGAGAGCAGAAATTGCAGTAATGTATCCATAAGAAAACAAAGGGAATCCAGGGAGGCAACCACTTAAATTTACATTTGTTGTGGCGATGAAGAATGAACCACAGGTGAAATATACACTAAGTAAAGAGTCAAACCCTGTTTACTTGGTATAATACCAAATCACCTTGTGTCACTATTTTAGGAGTAGCTGGGAGCAGGACTCTGTTCCTGTGGCATTCAGGGATCCCCCAGGATGTCTTTGCTCCTGCCTGCCAACCTGATCTGACCCTGCTTATTCCATGGACCTTCCCCACTGGCAGCATATCTGCCAGCAGGATGCTTTGAAAAATTAATTACCTGCTGAAAGGGTCAGCTTTGGAAACATGACAGATACAATTCACTTGGAAAACAGGTGGACTGCTACTGCAGAGTTCGGGTGCTTGATCAGGCAGGGCAGGATCTGTTTCACTGCCTACCATCATCATTATGAAGTGGAAACCAGGCACTCTGCCTAAGGAATGTATTGGAAAATAAAAATAAAAAAAATATTTATTTCTTATAAATTTAAATGCTCAACAGAATAGATTTTGTAATTTTGGAGGTATATGATCTGTCAGTGTACAAAGTCTATACCAGATGAGTATGTTGGGCAGTGCAACACAAAAATAGATGCTTAAACACACTAATGGATCTTAAAAGTCAGACCTTTCAGTTGTTTAAATTAAAGTTGGATCATTTGTATCCTCAGAGGAATAATTAATTTGGAAAATACTTAAATATTCCACCAGCAAATGAAGGCTAATACTTTTCCATAATTGTCACTATGACAGCTGACTTGAAGTGTTTTATTGATTTCCCTATAAATAACCATGAGCTGTGGAAGAAATACACTGCATGTAATGTATCTTGGCTTACAAAATAATTACACCATGCTGGAATGAGGGCTGAATCTGCTACAACAGCTTGCAAAGTCTCATTTGGTGTGCAAGGTCTTCCTTGGGTTGTAAAACCTCACCACATTCTTTGGATAAATCCTCCAAGGCACCACCTAACTCGAGGGCTGTATTGCATCCTGACTGTAGCATCATTTGCAGGTAACAACACCAGACTGCTCCCAACACAGCCCATGACCTTTTTCTCAGAAGGTGCCACCTCAAATGTGCTGTATATCTGGAGGGACACGGGGACAGTGAGGTGTCACCAACACAGAATCAACAAGCTGCAGTGTCCATGTGCTGCAGCAGAAGCAGACAGCTCATATCTTGCAGAGTGCAGCTCCCTGCCAGGTGATCCTACTCATGGTAGGGCCCAGATTATCTGATCCCTGAAGGAACTCATTACTTAAACTCCTTCAAGTCACCAGGTGAGCCACAAGAACCAAAGGCTCAGCACAGAAGGATCCAATTCATGGAAACTTTCATGGGCTTCCTGAGAGGAACACAACTTCCCTCTGTGAAACTCCAGTGCTGACTGCATGGTTAGCAACTGCTGTGACCCAGGATGCCCTCAGCACACTTAAATGAAGCTACTAATCTTGGTAATTTCTACTTTTATTGCAGTATTGGTGTTTGTGACCAATGGCAGCAAGTAAGGGTCTGAGCTATGTGCCTGAAACACTGCAGGATGGGCAGCCAGCAGTAACTGTGGTGCACTCAGGGAAAGTTCCAGACTCTTGAAAGAACTTGATATAAATTGTCTTAATATTTAAAAAAATGTCCTCAAACCTCTTCAGCAACAGCTTTTCCAAAATTCCCTTTATTACAGGTTATTGCAGCCTGCTGACTGTAAAAAAAACTATAGATCCTCAATTGCCATATTGTAAACTGTAAAGGAAGAAATTCAAGAAATTCAAGAACAGGCATCACTGTCATGAGCAGCTGCTACTTTGAATGCATTTTTCCTCCTCTACATGATGAATATGATAAGAAAAATAATAAAAACTGTGACTCATAAGAATGAGTCACGAATGTGTGCCATGGCATGTATGTAATGGCAATGCTGGCCCAGGAAAGAAAGATCTTCTGGCTTGCCCCTGCATTGAAAACAAATATACCCAGTCCTAGAAATTCTGGCTTTGAAACAAATTAGTACATCAAAGTACCAAGTCATGTTAAAACATCTTTTTTTAACTTTAGAGAGAAATGGCTAGAAGGAAAAAAAATCTACTGAGTGACTGAAGGAAGACAAAGGCTGTGCTGAAAAACAAAGTCATGCAATATTTTGATGAAATTTCAGTCCTGACTTCATTTATTGCTTTTCTAAAATGACAGTAAGAAAATACTTTTGTTTGCTGTGTTAATTATCAGGTTTTCCATATCTTCTGATTCTGTTCACTGAAATATTTCGCTCCTCCCCATCAGTCAAATACCACTTTCCCTATCTTGTACAGATCTATCCTTGCCTTACCCCCAGCTTGTGTTTAGGAAGAAAACAAATATTTTTTCCTAAGCATAAGAAATCCTGGCAAAAGTAGGTAAGGTGACTAGCAAACCAAAAAATAAGTTTATTGTGCTCAGTAAAGTGACCATCCTCCACTCATATTCTTATTTCCATTCCTGCAACGTGTTACCCTGAGCACAGAGCCATTGAATTTCAGAATATTTTTCTTCTGAAGCTCATGGGACAATTTGTTCTGAATTTTTATGGACTGACTCAGAATAAAACTCAGCAAAGTAAGGACAAAAACCTGTGGTGTTGAATTCATGCAACAAGTTACTTAGATGGAAAAGAAGGATGCTGGTTGTTATTCCAAAGGCTTAGAGATAACTACTGGTTTTTTAAAAAGCTACCTGATGTGGTCAATGCTACTGCATTTACCAGCAGAAATTTGGTCTACCCAAGTAATATTCTAGCACATTTTGGTTCACTCACTTGTTTCAAATCTGCATTAGTGCTCCCTGCTGAACACCAGATCGCTGCTGCTCCTGCCATAATCAGAGGAGATAAATACAGACCAGAAGTTAAACAGCAAAGGGCACAAATTATACTGGCCCAAGGAGAGCTAAAATAGCCATGAAAATTGTAAAGTGATCTGTTCTTTACACACAGTGCCTAAAATATTTCTTATTTTCCTTGGACACTTGAGGGGGTCAAAGATTTTCATTTAGATTTTTGTTGTCCGAACAGTAAAGATGTTTTGAAATTATTTTTTACTTTTCAGTTCATCCCCTAAAGGTTCAGCTGCATCATTGCTGTGACTGCTATCCTCTGTGTTAGTGAGAATTTCTGCTAGCACTGGGAAGCTGTGCTCAGCAGCACTGAGCAGGCCATTGGCACTGCTCTGGCTTGGATTCCCAGTGCCTGGAACTGATCCCTGTCTGGTCTCACCAGTTCCACACAGCACCAGCACCCAGTTTGGGCTAGAACTTTATTGCATTCAGCTCAGAGCAGCTTTGCATCTCCAGTGCAGGCTTTGTCTCATTACTTGTTAATTGAATCTCCTTTGCTGTAATATATGACCCAACAGCTATAGCAAATCTCTAACCTCAGCACACACAGGCTTGCTTAATGAACACAGAGTAAACTAAATTGCTTTTTTGTGTTTAATCACCATCAGGAAGTTTTTGGTCCTGTGATCTAAAGGCAGCTTCCCTGTTGACTTAACTCCCAATTAGTAGTGAGGTACCTCATCCTTTTACTTAACCTTGCTAATTATGAAAGCCCTTATGTGCCTCTTTTCCCCCCTGCAGAGCAGAAATTCCTTTGAACTTGAACATACCATTACAGGAAGCAAGGCAAGGAGCAGTCATCCTTCTCCTCTCAGGCACTTTTAGGGTACCTCTATTCTTTCCCCTGACACCTCATGCTGGAATCACATTGGGAGGTCAGGATGAAGAAAGTCTTGGAGGAGACTCTGTTCTCCAGTGGCAAATGGTTTCTCATGGTGTCAAAGCCTCCACTGTCAATTAGTAATTCAAAGAATCTGCTTTTCACTCTGCCCAGAGTTACAAGTCTCAAAACAGAGGGCTTGACTTTAATTATATTCCTGCAGCTTTGTTAGTGAAATGTAAGATTTGTATTTACTTTTGTCCTGGAAGTTTTGAAAACAGGCAAATATTTTGCATAATATACTCAAATAGAAGCATAATCTATATTTTTTGCTGGGATTTGAAACATTCAGAATGACAGACCACTCTGTTGGCCTTTAAACATGTTGTGTTCTATTTTGTGCTACTTCTCTTCCCTCCTTGACTCTCACACATACTTGGATGAGGAAGAATTCAGTAAATTAATGTTTAATAGGCTGGGGTAAACCCTAGATTAGGTTTTTAGGAGAGATTGATAAAGAGGATAGATTTTAAAATCCTCTCACTATAAATAGAAAATAATTTTAGTTTCAGAGCATACACCAGGGGGATTAATTCCATCTTGTGCTACTGTATTTTCAGCAGAACCTCAGTATTGTGGTGCACCAGGTGCTGACATTAAATCTACAAAATCTATATTCAGCCAGTGAAAGCCATCTCAAGCTGATAAATATTTGCCACCACTTACTCAAAAATTAAATACAAGAAGTTATATTGGCTTCAACTTTAATTTGAAAGATTTGATCTGGTTAAGAACACTCCCTGTGTGTACTTCTCCTTTCAAAAGTACCTGCAGTGTTACATGCAAAAATCCCAAAATGAATTATAAAATAAGGAAAAATGAATTACAGAATAAGGAAAAATGAGTATCTGTTGAAGAATGATATTAAGAAACCCAGCTAGACCAGTCTGGCAGCTATCTGTGGTGATAAGAGGAAAGAAAAGGCCTTCCTCCACCACTGGGAGACTCACCCAGGATGCAGCTTCTGGTCTGTGAAGTCCTGCAGGACCCCAGGACCAAGGGGCTACCCTTGCTCAGGCAGCACTTCTCCCCAGCTGAGCAGAATGCAGGGCAAGGAGCATAATTCAGCAGCCTTAGTGCAGAGGTGTGAGGCACAACCACACCCAGGCACTTTCCATCTCACCCAGAGTAAAGGCTGCCTGCAGGTGAATGATGTTATTCCATTTCTCGTTTGGGCAATTTCTCCCTGCAAGCAGTGATGTGTTGGCCGTTCCAACAAAGAGCAAAACCATGTTTCCCTTGAATTCCCTGGAATTCAGGTGCCATCTGTCAGCTTCTGCTGCCACAAAGTTGGACAAGTCCAAGGTACAAGAATAGGGGAAAAAACCAGAAACTAGAACATCATCTCCCACCTCCATGTCTGCACAGCCTGAACTGTCAGCAGTGCTTAACTGTGCTTTACCAAGGAAAGAGCTAGATCAACAAGAGATTAAAAGGTTAAATAATTTTTTTTAATTGAAAAAGCAGTGAGTTTCAAGTGTTGCAACCCATGTACAGAAGCCCTGTATTTTAAATGAAAGAAGTGAAAATTTAGCAAGTACGCTTGTCCTTGGCTGTTTTCCAAGACATCTCAGCTGTTGCAGTGAATTTAAAATGTGAAATGAATCAAATATAAAAGAATAGATCTTTCATAAGTCATTATTTTCTTCTTTAAATAATGAACAAAACTCCAACTTATCCTGGGAAAATGTCCCATTTTTCATACAACTTTTAGGAGCCATTTCCCAGCTGTGTCTCTCAGTACAATAACCTCCAGCTTTCCAGATTCAAGTACTCAGCTTTAATTTAGATATATCTGGACCATGCATGTTCTAGGTGTAAAAGAAACAAAACAGGGAGGCTTGAGAAAATGAGGCACTTGGACAAGTTACCTTCATTTGCAGGCTTGTCTGGGACATTCTCTGCTTTAGGGATATTTGGGATATTCTCTGCTTTAGGGACTGGCTGCTGCTCTTTCTGGATGCACACATTAAAAAATGTGTTGGAAAAAGTAGACTACATAAGTTTGGATCTCTCATTGATGAAGCGATAGATTAATGAAGTCTGAAGTGAGATTATTTGGTTTCTTCATTTATTTTTTCATTCCATGTTTTCCAAGGGATGAAGTGATCACTGCAATGATCAAGAAACCTTTTCCATCACACTAAACTCAAACAACTGCTATGCAGAAGCAAAAGTTAAATCAGGAGAGGACACAAAACACAAGGTGAAAAAAAGAGATTTCACATGTACTGCCAGAGAAATGCTCTCCAAATAAGATAACATAGCATAAAAAAATACTTAGTTTTTAATATGCCCAAGGGTTTGGGTTATGTATATTGTCCAGCATGAAAGTTTATTGAAAACAAATCTTGTTTAAGTCAGGGAAATGCTCTGAAATTCCTCTGTGAAGGGATAATAAAAATTGTGCATATATTGTACCCTAGGGGCAGTTTCAAACTTTATCCCCAGATTGGTTGTAGTAAATGTCCTTCCTGCTTTGCTAAACTAATTTCAACAGGCCCAAAATGTATTTAGATGTGAGGTCGTGAGAGCTGGGAGCCTCAGTAGAGAAAATGATAGATAGATTGTAGGGTTGTGTTTAAATCAATTGAAAAAACCCAAACCCAAAGCTAATACACCTAGAACCAATACACCAACAAACAAACAAAAAAAAGAGACATATTCTTTAGAATTTCTTCAGAAATTAAATTTTACAATGTTAAAAATATGTAATCTTTTGTTGAACTAAGAAAAGCTTAATTCCAAGACAATTGGTGCGCTACAATCTTATTTTTTGTCCTTGTTATAATATTTATTAAAACAGAGGGCATCCCATTTATATATATATACACACAAAACACTAAACACTAATAGGAATTTAACTGATTACAGTAATATTCCTACTCTCTTGTACCTTGGCAAAACTATTTTTCTCTTTCATTGCTTCAGCGTCTCTTCATGGTTGCTGCAGTAACAAAGTAATTTTCTGATAAATTCATCAGGAAAAGTGCACTACAGAGAACATGTATAACTCTAAACCTGTCAGACTATCACAATTGTAAGGCAGTTTTTCTCCTGGGGAAAAAAAGGAAAATTACATAATGTAATTGCACAGAGTGGAAGATAAGTTATCATAATTTTATGCTACCAAAACCAACTTTCTTAGATGTGCTCAGCATGGGGAGAGGCTCCCTTATGGACAGTATAGATCATCTCAAGCTGTGTCAACCACAGTGTCAACTAGGCTGACAAATCAAGATTTCTGGCACACTTGAGCCACTAAAGGTTATGGATGAAGGAAAAGTTTTATGATAACATTCATCTTCCAAGTTGTAGTGAGCATTTTTGCTAAGCAAATTTAAATGCCACAGTCTCCTTAATTCAATTATTTCAGGGCTACTCAAAATCTATAGCATAATTGAAGGTGCAATTGCTGTAGTTAAGCTTAGGATTTATTCTGTAAAACATGAAACCTACAGTACCTGAAACTAGTGGCAAATCCTAGATAATGGGAATGAGAAACTGCATTTTAAACATTTTATATGAGCCTTCCTTTACTCATTGAAGGAAATAGAGGAAATAAAGACATGATAAAGAACGCTTAAATTACTGATTTCTAAACTGCCTTCTGTTGCTTCCTCTTCTTCCACTGATAACATGAGAGGTCTCTAAAATGTCATTTGGAGTTAATATAGAATAAGTAGTTTTGATTTGCTAAATAAATACCTACAGGATCTCATATTTTCTATAAAATCCAACATTATCCCTTATTTTGGCATTCTACACAGCTTAGCTGTGCATAAATCTGGTCTTTGTAATTTTTTTACATTTTTTACAATTGTTAATTATGACCAAAAACTTTTAAAACAAATACTTTGTTTAGGATCTGCTGTTCTGAAAAAAAGAATTTCAGTGTAATTCAAGACAAGAACTATTTCTCTCAATAGACAATATGGATGTAAAGCTTGAAAACACTGAGAATCTACTAATGCACTGAAAGTAGGTAATGGCACTGAATTTTTTGTCCGGCAAAAAGAGAAGGTGGTGTAAGACATGAGTTTGTCACAATACTAAGGGAACACTGATTTCATAACATGGGAAAAAAGAGAGAAATTGAGATGGCTGTAGTCAGGTCAGAAGTCCTCTCCCAAATGTAAAAGGACCTTTGTGGCAATTTGCAGGAGAATGAAAGTTTATGATGAATCTGCATGCGTGGTAGATTTGCACCACATCTGAGCTGGTGAACCAGCTTTTGGCATGGTCTTTAACAGTGAATTATGGAAAGTGTCTTAAATTAGGAGAAGCTGCTAGGTGCCTTGTGGATTTACTCAACAGGAATAGAATTTTCCAGACAGAAGGAAAAAAAAAATGGCTGTCCCAAATGCTTATTCTGATTTGATAATTTCACAAGGTCTTCTATTCACATTTCATACTGGTTTTGTGTTTATCCCCAAAGGCATATTTTTTTTCCACACAAGCTGAGACAGAAAGCTTGTCAACACTGTGTGTCTAAGTGGAAAAGCAGATATTAAAATTTCTGACATGACTTCCTTTGTGCCAGTGTCATATTAGTTCTAGACTTCTGCTCTCTGTGAATTGGTTTGTATAGATTTGACAAATTATTAGTTGGAGGAAAACAGGCATTTTGGTATTAAATTGTGGTTTAACACTAAGTCCTTGCCTCAGAAAGATTACTACTGCATTTTTGCTTCCTCATGAAACAAAGTGTCAAATAATTACAGCTAAGATTGTTGCACATTCCTGAATTCCCACCTGTAGGGTTGGTCTGCATCATTTATTCCAGTTTATTTTAGAAAATACTGTGCTGCAGTGGTAGGCAGTGGATGGAAACCATCAAAGTGCTGCTCACTGGTCAATCACCATCTGAAGTTTCCAGCAGCTTGAGAACTGGCAGGACTTCCGTCTTGCATCAATTGCATCTTCAGGATTTGGATTGTGGCAAAGGTTTTGCTTTGTTTTGGGAGAAGTTCAGTGCACTTGCAGTGTGGATTCACCATACCCAGCTGGATGGACATGCTTTCATGGACAGACAGTGTGAAACACCGGTGGGGCAGCTGGTCTTCACTCCAAGGATATGTTGAGACTGGGCAGTTAACCCAATGATGAAAACCTTTCCAAAAATCATCCTCAAATAAGAGATGAGGATTCACACCAGGAACAGGACTGGTGTCATGTACAGAGCATCTTGTGCTTGGCATGTGTTAGCTTTGACACGACCTCATCCCTTTTCATTAGCTGCTCTCCACTAGAAATAACATTCCTGCAAGAAGATAGAGGAGAAATGAGTCATGGAGTAACTTCAAGAAATGCACACCTGTCAGTGTTTGAGGAAGGTTTTGGATGCAAGTATGAATATTTGACTTGCAATGTGGATTTTCAAGACTGATCCGTTAACAACTTCTGCATATTCTAATGCACTATTTTGACACTTGTACCAAGCTCTTCAAAAGGCACTCACCTCTCCATCAGTGCCTATGAGACACAATGTTCCAAATGTATCTTATAAATAAAGCATCTTCTGAGTGCTGTTCAAATTTGCCAGTCATTAAATGCTTTTGGAGCTCTTCAACATAGAGGCATCAGCTTCTCACCTGCAGAAGAGTTTGGTGGAAATGAGCTACCCACTATGTCCTGCTCATCTGATTTGAGGAAAGGAAGAGCAGGAAGGTAATCAAGAACTGCTCTTGCCACTCCTGCCTACTCCAGTAGACTGATTTACTTCAGTCTTGGAGAGGATTAGCCCTTTTGCAAGCCACATTTTATCAATCCCTACAATTAGGAGACTGAGTGGGAGTCTTGAGTTTTAGCAGAAAGTCTCTAGACATCATGTTTGTGGAGTAAAGATCAAAATTGTGAAACAAAAACCTCCTAAAGGCTCATAAACCAAAGGCAGCTTGGCTCAATAAATAGCTTTTCACTGCCTGAGATTAGCAGTACATGTTAGAAAATAGTGATAAAAATATATTGGCTATGTTATTAGGGAGCACTCCTCTGTGAGAAACACATTTTTATTTCAGTTCTGCTTCTCCTCATAACTCCCAGTTTGTGTTAATGTCATTTTGAGAAACACCATTTTCAAAGAGGCTGTTTCTTGTGGTTGATAATTGTGTGTGGCAGATATGTTTCTTAAATAGGTCATATAAATGAAATACACAGATTCTTTAGTATCTTTTATAAGATCTCTTAATTTGAACCACCAGCATGAATAGTCCTGGGTCCAGGACTTATTTTTTAAAGTCTTGTCTTCTACCCTCTATTCTTGGTGATTCTGGGAGATTGAGGATATGGGATGTGCAGGGAATTAATTCTATTTACCTTGTCCTGTAAGCTAAGGAAAAATGTCTTGACTCTTTTTAATACCTGGAACTGACATTTCTATTAAAGCCAATTGATACAAATCCCAGTAACCAAATTCACTAATTTGGCCATAGCATATTCACACTTTGAAGAACATAACTGAAAGCCAGGAGAGTAAGGCTATTTGTTTTTTGTTTAAACAAACTGAACAACTGCCTCTCAACCTCAGTTGTCTCTAAGGTTTCAGAGAATCAGAGCAGAAAACCAGTAGAACACCAAATTTGTTTCCAAGGTGGTTAATTTTCATTCAGCTCGAGCAGCAGCCTGGATATGGAAGACACCTACCCTTTAGCCAATAAAGTAGTGAGAAGAGAAAGCTGAGAAAGAATTACTCCCTATTGCCAAGCCATAAAATCAAATGTGTGGTGTGCTCTTCTTTTTCCTTGGGTTTGCAGGTGGTATCTCAAAGGATAGCATTCTCTCTCTCAAAGAAAGGTTTCCTTCATGTTTCCAGAATTTGCTGATTTCTTCTTTCTCCAAATTAAATTTCTGTCTTTGAATTTCCAACACATGAGATTGAATAGTGTACTACTAGAAGACCATGCCTTTAAGGCTTCTAAAGCTACACTAGAATGTGAGAACAACACTTATTAAAAATAAGTATGATATATTTTATTTTTGACTGTAGCTAACTTTTGGCCTTCTGATGCTTAGAAGAAATCTAGCAGAAAATACAGAAACCACTATAAATATAAAATATAATTATAAAATATAAAAAAACCCTGCCAATGAGCCTAATTTCTCCTTTCAGCCCTTTTCCTTCACTCAGGAAAACAAGTGGAAATGTAACTTTTTGAATGCCCTTCCCTGAACATGCTGGTTTGATTCACCAACTTCAGGGTTTTCAGGCTGGGGTGATCAGCCCACTTCTTGAGGTTTGGAATGACCCATCTTAGTTTTGAAAACCACAGTGCCCACTCAGTATGAAAACCATAATGCATCAAAAAAATCAAAAAAAATCCAAAAAATCCAAAAAATATGACTGGAGGCATTCAACATTACATTTTTTGTTCAGATGTAGGAGAACCAGGAGCCTTTTTGAGAACAGTGAATGAAAGAGGGATTTTAAAGGTATGTAAATATCAGGACATTGGGATAAACAAGGGAATAGCTTCACTACCTACGTATCCCTCCTGATTCAATTTTCACTGTAGTATTTCAACTCAATTGGGATTTTAATGATTTTCTGCATGAATTAAAATGCACACAACGTCTATTTAAAACAAGTGATGTCACATGTCCCAGACATCTTTAGTTACTGTGCTTCTGGTAGCACCATGGAGCAGTTTCAGAGCAGGAGAGCCTGGTGGCTTTTGGATGACACTAAACCAGGAAATCTGCTTTGAGTTTGCAATTTTCTGCAGTTACTGACTCAGTTCCTGGGAACAGACTGGAGCTAATCTGAAGTGATACCCCTAAGCCCATCCAGCATGAGACACTGGATTCTCACACTCAGGTTCTCTCCTGAGCCACCCTGCTGGTTGTTAACTCACACTTGGGCATTTTAGGGCTCTTGCTGGGTTGCTCCCACAGAAATCTGGGATCACACCATGATTTCTGCCCGTGCACCCAGCAGCTCTGTGGCAGCTCTGCAGTGCTGGTAAGAGCTCCAGGAGGAAGCTGCTTGTGGCAGCCCCTGTTTTTCTTGGCAAACTGAACTACAGACCACCAAGAACAGGGATAGTGAGGAAAGTTCAGGATATATGACCTGTGAAGAAAAACTGGAAAAAGTGGGCTGTTGAGCCTAGAGCAAAGCAAAGCAAGCCTGGGAAACTGTGACAGTGTTAAATACCTGGAAAGAAGGCTGCTGAGAATATCTAATATTGATATTTTTCTCTGTGTCCATTTTGAATTCGACAAGAAGAATCTGCCAATTTCTGGAAAGGGATGTTTAGGATAAACATTAGAATAACTTTATCATTGCAAGGATAGGAAAGCTTTGGAGAAAATTGCTTGAAGAAATCATGAAATTCTACTCTGGAATCTTTTAAGAAATAGGCTAGAGAGATATCTGATGAGTTTGGTTAGTCACATTGTGGGGAAAGGTGATGGACAAGACAACTTTGAACCTGGTGTCATCCTGCCTGATACATCAGATAGACTTCATTTTATAAGAGTGAGTAGCTTGGTACCCACTAAGATTTCTGAGGTTATAGAGATTTAGAAAATGGGTATTGAATGGATAAGGTGTGGCCATTATTGTGATAAATCTTTAGGAGCTCTTTACTTATGATGAACTCAGTGGGAGGGTTCCCTGTTATTGAAAGCAAGAAGGGCTCTTTACTTCACTCAGAGTTTATTTGTGTGCATGGTCATGACTTGATGAAACTAGCAGGTCCCAAAAGCAGTGACTGAAAAAGGAGATGTATGAGTGACACTCTTCACATGTTATCCTGAGAAGCTAAAGGCAACATTCCTGACAGCCCAGCAGAATACATGGCAGGGGGAGAACCTGGCCTTGGTTTGGGTGTGTGCATTCTGCCAGATTATGCTGCATTTCCACTCTATGGGCTGATTTTTTCTGATGCTTTCCTGTTATATAACTGCACTTTGTGCATCCAAGACCTGAAGTTAATAACTCTTAAACAATCTCCACATGAGCATTGCTGGCTATTTATTTATTTATGCTGTTGCTGGTCTCCTGTAGAGGCACAAACTACTTCAGAGCATGCAGAAGAGAATATTCCAAGTAGGAGGTGGTAGCAGCAGGAAAAGAGGCTGCATTTATGAATGAATTAAGCAGTCTAAATTATTTACTGCAATATATTACCTGAATTCCTCTATCATGCCATTCGTGACTCTCTGTAATTGTTGCCATCTTGGCTGTGACTGGGGTCTGAATCTTCACAGCTCAAAACATGAACTTGTGCAAATCAAGAAGAAAGCAAAGCATGAAACCAGCATCCAAGGACAAGCAATTTGCATGGATCAGGGGCAGAATGTGTAACTGCATAATTGATGTGTAACTGGAACTGAGCAAGTGATGGGTGTCTCAGTGACTCAACAAAAACACACATGGATGTTACACTGACTATTAAAAGAGTGAAACCTTCCCTAAAATTTCATTTTGCAGGGATTTTTTTTTTTAATCTGAAAGAGAATGTTTTTGATGCATTTCAGATGTTCAATTATTTCTCTTTTTATTTAATACAACACTGTTTAATTGTAGTACACTGTTTTAAAGTGAAGAAATAAGTTTAATTGCCTTAATGTCAGAATGACGAAAATGAAACTGAAATATCACACTATTTTAATTGAATTTCACTGATATTATTCAGGAGTAAATAATTTCTGGTCTATTTTTAAATTCGAAACAGATGATGTGCTTGACCAATAATTCATTTTTCTCTCTGAAATTAAATCTTTTTAAAGGAATTGCTACAATTCTGTGGCTTACACATACTGGTTTATCTTATCATACTATACAGTGATCCAAACCATCACATCTAATATATAATTGCACATCATTTATCATTGCCTAGCCATCTGCTTATTTCATTCTTAATCTACTGAGTGTTTAATGTTATATATTCCATTATTTATTGCTGCTTATTTATTTTATGTCTCAGAGAAGCAGGGTAACGTGGCCAAACTCAGACCAGAGAGTCCTTCCAAAAGGTGATTACATCATTTTGTGTAGAAGACAGCACACACAGCCCTGGCATACCTAAATACTGTTCACACAAAGGCAATCACAGCAAGAGAAAACAGGATAGCACTGTGGGCTTTTCTCACAGTGTACAACTAAAAACAACCAACAAGCAGAGAGAGGAAAATGAAACAGCCTGCAGGAGCTTTGAGGATATTCCAGGTAGCCAGTCATCAGAGAAGCACAGAGCTGAACACATATCTGTGGCACACCTTCAGGCATGGTCCTTGGCTCTCCAGTGAATGTGTAATATTGATTGTATCTCAAAGGATCTGTTGCTATTAATGCAGAACAGCATTTCTTAATAGGAGTTCTCCTTGGTTTCCTGTAGATCTCAGTGAGCTGTGGGGTGCTGTCTACTAGTGAAGACAGAATTCAATCTGATTACTTGTGTGTAAGAAAGTGCTCACTTGCAGATCAAGCAAAATAAAAATTATATATATTTATTCCAGAAATAATTGAATAATAGACTCCAAAACCACATGCCACTCAGGAAACATAGGGAAATTGCAAGTATTCTAGGGATTTTAGCTATTACAGAGTTATATTAAAGCTGTTAAAATTGTTAGTACTTATCAAGAGACAATGGAAGAATACACAGCCACATTATCAGAAAACTTAATGTCTGCAGTACAATTGCTCATCTGTATGTGTGTATGGATTGCAAGCACAAAGATGATAAAAAGCCTTAGAATTATTTTATTGTTAAGCAAGAAGGCAGGTAAAATAAAACCTTTTTTTTTCCCCTGCAGATATTAGAATAATCTTCAAAATAAAGCAGAGAAATGTTCTAGGTCTGCATGTGTGACCTGCAAAGATGAATTTAGGGTTACTCAGGACTTTGTCCTGATGCACTGAGCATCTCTTACAATCCAGACACTCCTGGCCTGACAAATCCATAACCATCAGAAAACTGTCTGCTTTCTTCAGTTGCACACACACATACATGTGTGCATATAAATGGGGATTTTTTTGCATATATAGGGACAGATCTATACTTATGAATAATTCATGCAGCTGCTGAGGGGCTTCATCCATCATATGCAGTGCTTAACAAAGCACAGAGGCAAGCAGCTGGCATTGATCCCACTGAATAGGTTATCAGAGTAGGCCAAAAATATTTTCCTAAAGTGAAGTAACAGGGATATGAGACGTCCTGCTGAGGGAAGAAAAGATGTATTTCAAAGCCTGGTCTCTAAAAAACCTGCTGATTAGTGCTAAAGAAATCAATTTAACTCAAGGAAACTTCATAAAAGCCTATTGACTCTGCAGAAAAGAAGTGTGTTATTCCATGGGGAAGTAAATGAAAGAAGAAAGTATCTATCCAGACAGCTCCTGCAAGATTTTCCTTCCCTAAAGGGTCCTTCTGTGTGTAAATTAAACCACTCCACTTGAAAGTGGTTGACTCAAAGGGAGAGTTGTTTAAAAAACTGACTTGCTATTATGCACGTGCCTCTGGGTCCTGTGTTTGAAAGGTTTATTTTATATAAGGTGCACATAATGTTTATTTGATTTATTACACAAATAGTCAAGGGGCCTACTGCAATATTGCTGTCTGACTTAAAAATTAGGGATCTCTTGAAGAAAGTTTGACACTTTAAATGGAAAACAAGAGGAAATAACTGACAAGTCTTCAAAGAACATCAAAATCCCATACATAATAAAAAAAATGTATAGAATTTCTATATATAAACACTTTATAAATGCCTAAACACTTGGACACAAGTATTGTTTATTTTTTTTCCTTGTATGATTTCATATTTGCATTTTGTAATTTTTTGCATCTATCTTAGAAAAGCTGCTGATTTATCCAAGCAAAAATGTAAATAGCTCATGCCATCATACATCCACTTTTTTCTTGAATTTCAGGTTTTTTGGGAAACACAAGCAATCCAGAACAGCTTTATTGCTGTCAGGAAGTTTTTCTTGATATCACCCTGCAGTATCACTGACTTCAGCTGTGTTTGCACGTTTGTTCTGCCAGAGAATCTGGACAAATAATTGCCAAATGCAGGCCGAAGAAAGCAGTGCTAGAATCCACATTTGCACAATCCAGATCTAGAAATCACTGCCTAATAAAATTTAGACTTTGGTGTTGAGGTCCCTGTTTTTCAAAATTTCTGTCCCTGCTGTTAGGAAAGTGAAAGAGCAACTCAGGACATGTTTGCTATAAACTTTATCAACTTTTTAAGAAAATGACTGTTTCTCATGAAATCTCTGCCACAAAGAAATCAGAACTTGGGGGGGAAAAAAAGTACAACTGATATCAAACAATGAAAGAAAGTTTCTATCTGACAACTCAAATTTCAACACCTATGTCTCCATGTTTTGAAAGCTGCAGCTTTGGGTTCTCTTGTGCTAAACTCCAGCTTCTGTCACTCTTTTTTTCAGTGTTTAGTCTTTGGGCAAGCTTTTTGCTTTAGTGATTTATATACTAATAAAATAATGTAAAACATCCTGGAATTAAAATTTTTATATGTACTCCTTTGAGTTCCAAATTCTCCTTGTGCTTTGCAGAATAAGCTGAAGGCATTCTGGGATGAGTCTGGGGCTTTATTTTGTCTTTCTGCAAAGATCAGGTAAATTTTTATTTTTTACACTTATGTGAGACAAGAAATTGACTTTAAAGATGTAACTAAGGGACAAAGGCAAGAAAAGTGAGTCTGCCAGCTTAGACTTTCTATGTAAAGATGCCCACCTCCAATGGAAGACTTTTAGGCTCTGCATCCTGGAACTAAGTAGCTGAGAGGATACTTAGGGATCCTAGTAACTGAGAGGAATTAGAGGTGACTGTGAAAAGACAGAAGATTAATGAAGTTCGTGTCTGGTAGTTCCTAGACTGGTAAAGTGAAGGTTTGTGTGATTAGCACTCCCAAACTGTTAATAAATAAAAGAATATTAGTAAATACCTTTTCCTTAGTCTTTTCTGCCCATTCCTCCCAGTCACTTGTCAGTTTCCAGCCTTGTCAGAGGATTCTGGAAATTCGTGTCAATTAAAGCTGTTTTTATCTGAAGTTAAACATTATTTACAATGCACCCAAACTGCTAATTATGCAGCTAATGTTCAAATCAGTTGTTTACTAAATGAATTGTTTGACCTCCAGCAAAGACATTTTCTGCAGAGCTGTCAAGTGAAAACATTTTAGCTAAGATAAAATGATATATGTGGTCTTCAGCTTTTGCATTAGATTCTGCCATGACTTCTGGCCAAATGTCCACTGTAGTCAGTGGATTTGAGTTGGCTGTGGAATAAAGCTCAGTTTCATGACATTGTTTATAAATGAAAATGAAAAGCCCAAACTCTAGGATTATTTGTAGCCTCACAACCATCTAACAGTAAAACTGACAACACAGAAACCAGAAGAAACTGAAGTCATAAAACTGGTGCTGAGTTTTTATCATTACCATTTCATTTGAAAGCAAAATAGTAATAAACAGAAAAGAAAGGAATTGACAGCAAACCAGCAGGGAAGGATGCTAAAATGTTCCTCATCGATCTGCCAGGAGGGCAAGACTGGACTGACTCAAAATTTTATTAAAAAAATTATTGCTAGTATTTTTCTCTAGAGAAGAGGAGAAATAGAAACCACTTACTTATGATAGATGTAGAACAGCACTGACTTCAAATTACAGTTTTAGGAAGGGTCCTCTTGAGGGTCATCCACTGTCCATGAAAAACCTGTGCTGCTCATAAGCAAGTCTTCCCTTTCAAATGCTGTTTTGGAAAGTTTTCCATGTTTTTTGTTAAACCTCCCAGGCTGCTGGTGAACTTGGCAGTGCTGGGGAGTCCCAGGGGTGGAGAGGGCTCTGTGTCCTGGCTCCCTGAGGTCTGGCAGGGCGACAGCTCCTGAGGAGAGGTACAAAGCACTTCTTCTGATGGAAGAATTTGGTTCACCTGGCTCAAGCACTTCTTTCACATCATGAAAACCTTCCTGTACGACACAGTTGCATTTTACCTGTCCATTCTTCTATGCTCTTTATTTTCCACCTCCTCCCAGTGTTGAGTCATACAGTTTTTTCTTACTGGTTTCTTGAGCTCTTCATTCCTCATTTATTATCATAATTGTTATTCTCAGTGAAACTGTACCATGGTACACAAAAGAGATTGAGGGATGGGCTGACCTTTTATTTGTAAGGATAGAAACAAACCTAGGCAAAAGTCAAACACCTCTTCCACTTGAGGGAAGATCAGGTAACGTGTGGCAGCACAGCTGCTGTCAGTGTTTTCAGTGGAGATGGGAAAGACAGACAGGCCCTCGATGCTAACACACCCCCTTTGTGTTTCAGAAACAGCAAAGGGCCCAGATTTGCCTGCTAAGCAGAGCTGCCTTAATTAAAGAGAAGTTTATCACAGATAAAAACTTGTAGCTGCTTGCCACTCAGTCTCCATCTGTCACATACAGACAGGGAGGAAGGCGCTCCAGAAGAGGCCAGAGTTTGTGAGGAAAATATGCCTCACAAAATTATCTGTTCCAGTGCTTCTGGCTGCTTTACCATCACTGTAGAGCAAACTAAAATGAGCAGAATTGACTCCCAGAATTTTACACTTGAGCAGCACTTGGATGCAGGGAAGGATTTTCTTTGACACATATGGCAACCAAATCCACGTGGTGCTGGCTTAGCTCACCACTGACTCACTGGTGCAGGGACTGGCTTTTTCTGAGACACGGGCCTTCGTGGAAGCACAAAACTTCAGTTCTGCATAGATCAGCCCTCTGCAGAGCTTCACAAGTTATATTCATTCAAGTTTATTTCGCTTTACCTTTTCCAGTGAAGCCAATGAATTGGCTGTGTGAACAGTCAATTAGCTGATGCTTATTCTTTCTCCTTCGGTATGTGACAATCACCTTTTTGAGAGTACACAGTGGGGAAGGACCCAGATGACACTGTAATAAACAAAAGTGCCAAATGTGCCTCTAATGAGTTACACCTCCAGTGCTGAATGCACAGGGCTCATGCTTCAGCTTTCTTAGCACGATTTAACAATGGCAGGAGCAGAAATAACAACCTTCTTTTCTCCTGATTGATGACTCTGCATTTACAGGACAAAATGCATCAGGGTAACCACACTACAGTGCCTTTTCTCTCTTTATTTCTTGTTTCTGTGCCTATTAACCCAGCATTTTATTTTTGGAATTCAGGAGCGTGTGAGAGACACACAGAAATCTGAAGTCTAATTAATTTCAAGTGAACAAGGAACACATCCTATAACCTCCTTTTAGAGGCTTTTTTTTTCTTTCTCCTTTTAAGGTCTTCTACCATTTAACATCAAAATAAAGATTGTGGGTGAAACAGAAAGGTTTTAAAATGTGGACTCCTGGGCTGGGCACAGTTTTAATTTACAGTTTTTGCTGCAGCTGTGTGGTCATAACTACTCTGCATTATTAGAGCAATGTGGTTTGCAGGGCATGGCAGGTGGACGTGGGACAAAAAAGCAGTGACAAAAACCATTTCCCACCATCCTTCCCCTCTCTCCCTTGAACCACAGCATTATGTAGTGCCTTCATTTTTGAGGATTTTTTCCTGGCTGTGCTAGGCTGCTGGAGCACCGTTAAGCTGTTGGCTACCTGAAGGCAACTCGACGTGCCCGAGGCAAGGTGTGCACTATCAACCTGCCAGCATGGAGGGTGTGTGACAGACACACACACACTTCAAAGGAAGGAACACTTCAGAAGACATCTGCAAGCTCGTGCAGAGGATCTGAGCAACCCAGGAGAGGGTTCAGTCAGGCTGCAGAGATGTTGAAACTCTTAAGAAACAAAGCTCAGAGATCCTTCCTATCTCAACAGAGAAGCAGAATGAAATGTAGACAATTATATTCCTTAAAGTAGTCATTTTCTTAAGGATAAATATTAAATATTACATATTCTTGGGCTCTGTATGGATGAACAAGACAGAGAAGGTGTCAGGTCTATGTTAACATTATATCTGAGCTGTCCTTCAAAGCTATTTCAACACCCACCGTGCTCTGCATATCTGGCATCTCATGTCCCTACTGACCTTATTTGCAACTGATGCTCAGCTGGAATCTCAAAAGAACACAGACCCAGCTGTCTTTTCATTCCTCACCACCACTTTTTCCAGCAGAAAGCCACGACAGACTGTCTTCTCCACCTGCCACAGTCACAGGACATCAGCGCACAGAGCTTGGATGGAGGCTGTGGGGCCAGACAAAGAGTTAAAATCTTAAAAGTTAAAATCTTTTTGGGTATTTTATACATAGGGAGTGTTTTCATGTGGACAAGGGGTATCCCTTGGCGGGGGGTAGATAAAGTGGATGAAAAACTTTTACTTGATCCTGGTAGTTTTCTAAAGCAGAAACCTTAAAGTTGAGCTCTGAGAACTCCCTATTTCTATCTGGAGAAGCAAGGGAGATATGGAACAGGGTAAAAACCTTTTCAAAACACAATTACTTTTAAAATAGTGGAAGTGCATTGATTGGAGACAAAACCCTTATCCTGAGCATCTAAAATTATAAAACCTAGTTATTTCTAGCTAGTTTAGATGCATAGATCTATATTTTGTGGTATTTATAAAAAGTAGAAACTTTTGAGATGACTGCCTTGACATTTGTCCGTGTCCTTCCATGATCCACATTGCTGCTCCAGCCTTTGGGTGTTTCTGGGTGACACCTGAGCAGTCAGCCATGCAGTTCACCTCCATCCCTACTCTCTTGCAAAATAGTTTTTAAATTCTCTGGAAGGCCTTCACACAGGTGGCTGCAACTTAATGCAGGCAGATCAAACACTCCCTCTGTTGTGTGTTAGTTTTTATGGCCTTTGTAAACTGGACATACCAAAAATGCTTACAGAAATTTGGCATGGACATACCAAAAATGCTTACAGAAATTTGGCTTATTCTGAATGATTTATCATTTCTTTATTTTTCCTGAAGACTGTGTTGCTCAATTGCATTTACACATATTTAGACTACATATGTGGCTTTATAAACTGTAAATGTTTTTCCATTTTTCTTGAGTTGTTTTGTTTGTTTGGTTGGGGATTTTTTTACCTACTTAACAATTGCAAGCACACTGCAAGAAGACAGACCAAGGCATAAAGGATGAGGGAAGAAAAGATGTTTGCTCTGATGCAGCTGACAGTCGTGCAATTAAACTGCCAGGAAAGAGAACCAACGTGCTTTACTTGTCTAAAGAATGGTTTCAAGCCAAGCACATTTTGTACTGCACATTCAAGGAAGTAATTAGCATATCTGGCATTGTAATAGCCCAGCTGATGGGCAACAAGATATTAGTCACAGCAAATAGCTGCAGTTTGTGACTAAAGTAAATTACACGGGTGCTTGTTTGACACCATTTATTTGATGAGACAGAGCACACAAATGCATCCAAATAAATTAGAATGCAAAATTACATTTGTGCCTCCCTTTTGAGAACAGGATTAAATTTATTGAAATAAGTTTTACATGCTTGCATCGCATTGGTGGTTGTGTTTTTTAAGATTAAATGGGCCAGAGGCAGTGGGCAATCAGGGATCCTCTGTGCTAGCACATTGTCTCTAAGAGCAGCAGGGGTGGGGATTATTCTAGCTGAGTCCATTATTTGCAGTAGTGATATAGATAAATACAGTAACATCACATATAATTTTCTTTGTGTGGGACTCTATGTTCCTCAGGTGAGTCAAAAAACCAATTCATCTGAATCAGGTAATCGTGAAAATGCAGGTGTAATGCAAGACCCAGTGCAGAGCAATGCCAAGGTAAGGAAGGGAAGGAAATTGTTGCAAGGAACTGCACTCAGGCCCAAAATGTCAGTGTCAGATGGGAAATAAGCCAGCCTCTGTTCTCACACTGGATAGCCTGAGATCAAGGCCAACCACATTATTTATTTTCCTGATAGAAACAAAACAAAACACAACAAAAGCCAAACCACAGAAAGGAAATTTAGTCTTCTTTCCAAGTACTCCCTTCCATAAAATTTCCACTGGGGTAGTTATGTGGGTCTCCAGAAAGTCTGTGTGTCCCTGCACACTCAGGGATATCACAAGCTCAGCTGGCACAACAGGAATGGCAGATCTGGTACAGTGAGTGTCAGCTCACATGTGAATTAAATTACTATAACCACTCCCTAGCTGAGTCTTTAGTCTGTGTAAAGGTAAGGTCACAGCTGCATAGCAGATCTCTGTGCAGTGGGGATGGCAACAAAAGCTCTTTGCTAAACTGGGCTGTTGGTACAGAGGCTCTGACACTGGTTTTTGGCTGTAAAACCTGCCCATCACCTTTCACAAGATGCTAACCTTAAACAAAACTCACCATGGACTAAGTGACAGAAAGGACCTATCAAGCAATCCCACACATGGCAAGGCAGAATTTTTTTTTTCACCTAGAAAAACATCTGATTTTAGGCACAGAGTGAAATGTCAGCTGTGATTATCAGGATTACTACTGTAGGCAGGTATCCATAGGCAAATTGTGGAAAACAGATAAAGCAGCACATTACCTGCATCTATTATTGATTACATGAGAAACTCTGGGTATGTGAGGGGCTCTGAAGAAGACAGCCGAGAGGGATATGTTTACTTTTCTTAAAAGCCTCAAAAGGCACCAAATCAGTTTAGCTCTTTGTCAGAGGACTCATTTTCATTTTATTGACCAAATCAAATTGAACTTCAGTAGTTTTAGATAGAGTGTTCTTGGAGGAGTCATCTATTGGGAATCTCTCTGCACAGCCCTTGCTGGCACAAATGTTATCATCTTTGGTGGAGAAACACAGACACAGAACTGCAGACTTGCAGGTGGAACTGCAGTTTATATGTAAGGAGGAACCACAGGGGAAATTTAATTCTCTCCACGGGAAAAATTCTTTTCGGAAAGGATTGCATTCTCTTTTATTTCTCAAGAACTTCTTTCCTCCTGCTGCTTTAATTTTGATTATTTTTTGGCTCTTTGGCAGTTTATGCTTTTATGAATTGGCAGTGGGAATACTGCATGCTTCCAAATTCTCGCTATTGCAAATGTTCTCATTGCTCATTCCAGAATTAATCCTGCATCTGGAACGCAGTTACACTCCTATTCCTAGCCCAGGTAGCCTCTGTGGACTGAACTATCCAACTTTTTATTACTGACAGGTACAGAAGTAAGATTATGACCTGATGTGAGTATTTGCACATGCACAGCTGTGTGTAGTGCTCGTGTCTCTCCTGGCAGAGCATGACTGGAAGAAGAGGGCTGACCTCCTAAAATAAATAATAATTTATTCCTAAAATAAATTATTTCAACCTGCTTTCCCCACTGCCTTGTTCCAGCCCTTCTCTGGGTTAACAAAAAGCCCTTTTACTGGAGAATGATTGGACATTTGGTACATACAAAAATGTCTGTACAGATTGCAATGTAAGAGAGAGGCAGCCTCAAGGAGTATTTTGCTTTCCCTATTTACATATATTTTTGACCCTTTAAATTACTTTAAAACTTTTTAAAGCAATAAATGGGTAATTTTTTTTTTGTGGTTTAGATGCCACATTACCAAAATGTATGTTACATATGGCTAGTATTAATTTGTGCTGCTTTAAGGCTTTTGGGTTTGTTCTGGGCTTTTTTGAGGTTGCCTTTTTTCTGGTTGGACTGCCTAAGAAGATATTTCAATATATATATTATAATATTTTT
>VWZV01012709.1:14305-49532 GCA_013397155.1 Irena cyanogastra | reverse complement strand
AACTGACCGTGACCCCATTCCCTGTCTCCTTGTAGAGAGTAGGAGGTAGATCTGGAAGGAGGGAGGGGTGGCAGGAAGGTGGTTTTTTAAGGGCTTATTTTACTTCTCTTTGTCCTGCACTGATTTGCTAATAGTAAGTTCACATTATATCTCTATGTTGTGCCTGTTTTGCCCATGATGATATTTGCTGAGGGATCTCTCCCAGTCCTTATCTCAACCCACAAACCCTTCACTAAATTTTCTCTCTGCTGTCCAGCTGCAGAGGGGAGTGAGTAAGCAGCTCATGGATGGGTTCCTGGCACTGGCCCAGCGTTAACCCTAACCCTTCCCCCCTCCACCCTGTCACCACTATGAGCCAACAAGTGTTTTGCACATCACAAAGCTATGTGAGCTTTTGTTGCTTTTGTTCTTTCTGCTCCTGGATCTTGTTACAGTGGTTACAGTGGTGAGCTCCACTCCTGGCAGCGTTGGTCACTCCAGCTGTCCTACCAGAGGCAAGCAGTATGGAGGCTATTTGCAAGAGCTCAGCTAAGCCTTTCAACAGTGGTATGTTTAATTGCTTAACCCTCTATTTAACACTGATATATTATTTCTTCCTGAGAAATAAAGGAATTCTTTAGCCTAGAAAAAGATTTTCCTGGAGCAGTGAGAGTAAGCTGCCATATGGCAGGAAAGCCAGTTGTAACTGTATGACCCTTGTGTTCAGGTCTCAGATGGGAGACATAACCATGGAAAACCCAGTGTCCCACTGTGCCTGTCAGGAAATCATTCACCAGCCAGGGGGGCATTTTGCACCTCTCCAGGACACCACAGGCATAGTCCTGCCAGGAGCTCAGTGCCACTTGGAATAGGGATGAGACCCAGTAAGGGATATTTTATCCTCCAGCATTTTGTACCTACCCATAACATCCTGTGCTTATTACATCCTCAGTGTGCTCTTCACTTATAGCATCAGATTTCAAATCTCATTGCAGGATGGGGTGTGAGTTCAACATGAATGCCTGTGGCGAAATGTGGAGACCCTGGCAGGCATTCACTGGGTTGGGATACGCAAGAAGCTTCCCTCAAAAGCTGTTTTATCCTATCAGCCCCTTTCCCTTGCTCCTATAGCCCTCAGCCACTCCCTCCCAATACCAGAGGGGGGGGTAATTGGGATGGAAAGAAAGGAAAGTTTCCATAAAGTAACCATCTTTTTCTTAAAAGTTGATGATTTCTATTTGGAGTTTTCAACAGGCATACCACCCCTTACACTGCCTCGTAGAGAGCCAACCACACTGCCACAGGTGACAGTGAACCAGTCCCTGCTGAAGAAACCTTCTCCTGACTCAGTTTCCTGATAAACCATGCTAAGAAAACCCTGCACTCCTCCTGCCAGCTTGAAGATGCTCCAGAAAATCTGTTTGGACATTGGGGACTCAAGATAGTTGGAATTTCGAAAATTGTCTTATGGGCACTTCTGATTGTTCTTGTTACTTTGTGTTGATTCAATTGATCCTTCAGAGAAGCTTTCTTAATAATATTGAAAGGAGGAGTTGTGGAGACCCTAGGAGAGATTCCCTGGGTTGGGATACACAAGAAACTTCCCTCAAAAGCTGTTTTACCCTATTGGCTCCTTTCCCTTGCTCCTATGTCACTCAGCCACTCCCTCCCTATTCCCCCATGGGCCCTCACCTTTGTACTGCCCCCATGCCCCTGTTCAGCCCCAGCCTCTGGAGATAAGAGAACCCTGACTGGGCCTGGGGTGCCTGAGTTGTGACCCTGAACATCCCACGGCGCGGCTGAATTAAACATCTATGGACACTACACAAAAGCCCTCTTTGCTTCTTTACCCTGGACTTTATTAACAGCTAAACTGACCACAACAGCGAAACTTACTTATTGGCAGAAGAGAGTTTATAAACAAGTTAGGGTATTCTTCATCTGATTTATGCTGAGATATCCCAGACACCTCAGGCAGAAGTAAACTAGGACGAACACATATTTTCACTCTGCAAGTAGTGTCCATATTTCACAGGGTTATAAAACCTCACACATTTCTATATAATAAGTGGAAAATTCTTTCCTCTATCTGAAATAATTTAAAGGTTGGGTGTGCTCCCATCCTTCCTTAGAATTTGATGGAGTTGATAGCATTGATGTCATGCTGATGAAGTGTAAAAGAAGCATTATAATTTTGCATTTCTTCCCTCCAGTAATCTTTCAAAACATTGCTCTGGGTTAAGAAATAAAGTTAGTGGGATTTAGAGATTAGTTTACTGATATAACAGCAAGAAACCTATTTAGATTAGATTAGGTTAGATTAGGTTGGCGTAAGGTAGGTTGGGTTGTGCTAGGCTGGGCTGGGCTGGGCTGACTGAGGGTCAGGGCAAACGCAGTGAAAGTATTTGGGTATAAAAACATCTTTCTCTGGAAGAGTAGTGCTGTTCCTGCTTAGTGCTACATACGGTGACGTTGTGGGGTGGGGTAAGAGGAAAGAGGAGGGGTGATCTCCTAACAAACAGCTGTTGCAGCTGCAGAGAGGAAAAAGGAGAAAGCTCAGGAGCAGCAGCAGCAATCCGACCCCTGCAACAGGTAATACTTCTTGAGTGCAGGTGACACAGACTGCTCAAATGCAAAAAGGAGAGGGGAAAAAACAGTGGGTGGGATGTGCCTGTGGGAGAAAAGTACAGCAACTGTACTCAGCAGCTCTCTTCTTCCTGAACTACACAGCTTGCAGCTTGTTATGGGTAGGAAGGGGAAGACACAGAAGTTCAGACCAACATGACTTAATGTGATTTAGAAGGAAACTATGTCAGCAGAGGGAATTTTCTAGCAGATCTTGCGTACTGAGAAAAGAAAAAGGAACACTGCTCTCTGTTTCAGCATGGGGGCTGGTTTCGTTCCTCATCTGTGGTCAGCCAGCACAGGCACACGGGAAGGCGGCAGAGCACAGGAGTCCTGAGGGGCAGGGAAGTACACTGTGCACGCAGGCCTGTGTGGGATCCTCTGTGTGGGACAGCTCTGAGAGCAACCTGAGTGTGGCCTTTGTCCTGGCACCTTGCAAGGGACACATAGATGGGGCAAGGGCTGACCTGATCCGGGTCCTTCTGCTGTGCTGTCACCTTAGCCCATGGGGGAGCATGGTCCTGACCACCCTTCAGACACTGAGGGCACCTACCTCCATGCCTGCCTTGGATGACAGTTACCACAGAGACACGCTGAAGACCTTTCTGATAAAAATAATAAAATGCAACCGTTACACTTCGTGAAATTTCTGCTAAAGGAAATACATCAGACTGTGCAACTAAAATGATAAAATCTTTGCTGTGTGTGCCAGTTCTGACATTTCTTACATTTAATCTAGTTTTCCGGGTTTTGAGCCCACAGAGAAAGCAGATACGTTTTCTGCTAAGCAAGGTTGATATTATATACGATAAGTGCATCTCTAGCATTTTAATGTATTTGGCATAAAATCAGCCGCAGAAAAGAAGGTGAAACTGACAATTTAAACAGCAGACAGCAAGTGAAGCCTTCTGGGTCTGTGTGTCCTGCAAGATGTATGTTTGTTTCTTTCTCCTGTCATCAATGCAGGCAGAGTACTTAAATGTGCTGTGACCACCCTCCTCCCAGCAATGCCTTCAAATGAATGAAACTTGAACGCCTTGAAGCAAATCACACTACAAGGGAGAGATGTGGCAGCAGGTCAGGCACTAAGGCGGCAAAGTGAGCTTTTGGAAGACTAGCCAGCAAGTCGGAGGCAGGCTCAGGGACTGAACCACTACCTCTCTGTGTTTTGCCTGCAACAGTCCTGCAGAAGCAGGTTCTGGGAGTGAAATGTGGAGTCATCCCTGCTGTGAACCAATGGGATCAGGGGATCTAAATAAAGATAATCTCTTCTGCCCTTCACATTTCACATAGAAGCAGATGCCTGAATTTTGTGTGGTGGCACAGAGCTGTTGGGACAGGGAAATAGGTTATCTTCAGCTTGCTTCTGTTTCCATAGGTAAAGAGATCAGCCTCTGGATGAGAAGGACCTTGGTGAAAAGTTACATTTCAGCTTCCTTTTATCACACTGAAATCACCTTTCAGTCTCTTCAGATTTCTTCACTTCTGTGATAAGCTTTTGTTTGGTCTTAGGCACCTTTTGTAAGGGGATTAACAAAGTAGGCTGAAAAAGTGTGATGCATTCTCAGATCAGGGCTGTTTCTTCACAATGAGAGTTTCAGCAAGGCAGGGAACTGTGCCGCCCACAGCTCTGGGGCCAGGATCTGTCCGCCTTGTAACACGGGCATGCTTCCCAGCACCACATCTCTACACTCCCTGGGGAATATGGGGCCCTCCATTAATGTCAACAGTCTGTACACATTTCAGCAGTCACTGGTATATTTTAAAGATGATGTGTTCTAATGTGCAACAGCTGCCACACTGCCAAAACACTAATGTGAGGCTGTGTTTACAAATGTTACTCCCTGTTTAGTCAAGATTAAGTACCTTAAGAACTGCAAAAGCAAAAACTCCAGTTTTCTAGCCAGCCAGTGCAGGAAGAGTTTGGAAAACACAATCAAATCTCTGAAAGACAAGCTCTGAGGATGACAGACAGATGTAGCAAACTAAACTTCGGAAGAGAGAAACCATATGCTCAGCTTGCATCCAGTGTGATGCCTACACAGCAGTATCAGACCAAAAGAGTGACGGAGCTGCTGACTGGAAAGCCTCAAGATTGTCATGTCTGTTCCTGTAACTTCCATACAGTATTACCTATCCATCCAGTAAGAAGGCTGTTTCTTAACATGGAACAATGTTCTTAATTTTTTGTCTTTTTACAATATATAGTTTCCCAACTTCTTCTTACCACAAAGTGTCATTCAGTAATAAAACAGATGGAATTTGGGTTAAATATTAATTGATCTCACTGGACTTTAGTTCAATTCAGCTGTATACTACTTTCCCCAAAAGGAAAGTATATATTGAATAGATTCCTTTGTTTCGGTCCTTATATATCTTATTTTTACAGTATCGAAGGACAATGATGTCTTTTGGGAAATATTTTATTCACACAAATCTTTTTGTGCTTATGGAAGTGATGATATGAATAGCTATCACCCTACATAACTAGAAGAGAGGAAGACAAGCACTTTCATGACCTCCCTGGCATTTACTGACAATAAAAATTTAGAAGATCAGTTTATCTAGATCAATTTAAATAAGTCTGTAAGTATTCTTACTTACGGTCCAATGCTAGGAATCTAAATTCATCAAATTTAGATATTTTTGAACAGAGAAATTTATTCCATTTGTTAATGTATAGATACAAATGAAATGAAGTTTTTTGGCAGAGACATACACAAGAACACACAGGATCAAGGCACAACTTGAAGAGAATATTACTTACTAGGGCAGGAAATTAATAGGTCCAACAAAGGAGATAAATTCTAGTACAAAATTAACAAGTTAATTTCCTAAAAACTAGGCTTACAGCTGGAGGACAGGCAAAACCCTCTTTTCAGACTAGACCAGAAGAAAATACATTTATGGGAAATTAAGTATATCCAGAGCTTATGAAATTTTGCAAAAAAAGTCAGATTGTCCATGAAAATTAGGTTAGAATAGCTGCAAAAGTTAGTCTTCTCCTACAGGAGAAGATTTTTTATATTAAATGCAACTTGAATCCAGAAGTTAATGGAGTGTCTTTGTTTACTTCTTCCTCTGGGGGCACAAATTTCACTTTTTGGCCACAGATCACCCTATTGGCCACAGATTGGTAGGAAGTCTGAACATTTTTCTGGGCATATCCTAAGTATAGCAACAAAGGGAGCCTTTAATCCATTTGACAGAGTTCTGTTCTGAGACCTCTGAGAGACACACACAGGTTTCACTGATCTGTTTATATTTCATAGAATCAAAGAATGATTTGGGTTGGAAGGGACATTAAGAATTGTTAAGTTCCATTCAGCTTCCTCTAGTTCCAACACCCCTGCCATGGGCGGGGATACCTTCCACTAGCCCAGGTTGCTCAGAATGCCATCCTTCTTTTGGCCTTGGACATTTCCAGAAATGGGGTATCCACAGCTTCTCTGGGGAACCTGTGCCAATGCCTCACCACCTTCACAGTAAAGACTCTTTCCTCATATCCTCATATCTAATCTTACCCTGCCTTTCAGTCTAACACCATTCTCCCTTGTCCTGGCACTACACGCTCTTGTAAAAAGAGTTTGTTAAGCTTGCTTCAGGTACTGGAAGGCCACGCTTAGGTCATCCTGAAAACTTCTCCAGGCTGAACAATCCCAATTCTATCACCCTTTCCTCACAGAAGTGCTCCATCCCTCTGATCATCATGTTGATGGCCCTCCTCTGGACTCTCTCCAACAGGTCCATGTCCTTCCTGTGCTGGGACCCCAGAGCTGGATGCAGGGTTCCAGGTGGGGTCTCAGCAGAGCAGAGCAGAGAGGCAGAATCCCCTCCCTGGCCCTGCTGCCCACACTGCTTTGGATGCAGCCCAGGACATGTTTGGCTTTCTGGGCTATGAGTGCTCATTGCTGGGTCATCTCCAGCTTCTCCTCCCTCAGCACCCCCAAGCCCTTCCTGGCAGGGCTGCTCTTAATTTCAGCTCTTTTCCTTTGATTTATTAATATATCCAAAGAGGGTGCAATTTGTTACAATGTTGTTTTAAGTCACATGGTTTATTATTTTCACTTTCCACAGCTTTACCATGAACATGTACCTGTTTGTGTATGACTTAATGCAATTTTGCGGACATTCTTGGATATTTACAAATATGATCATCAGGTTTATGACATTTGGAAAAGGTAAGGCTCCTCTATTTTCCTTGGACATTTTATGTGGCAGTGACAGACACACAGAAATATCAAATTAGAGATAAAGTTAAGATTCTGAACATGTGTATGTCCAATACCAGGGACTGTAATTCAATCAGAAAGACACTCCATTAAAAAGACTGAACAAATTACTTGTGCCTGTCTTCTACCGTTGTCACACTGGGAATGAAGCTGTTGTTTTGCTAATGAACTTTAACATTCAGTGTCATGCTAGTAACATTTGAATTAGACATAAACCTAAATGTGACTAGGTCCAGTCATTATGGCAAATATTAATCTTAATGGAGCCACCAGGAGAGAATATCTTTGTGGTTATTACACATTACTCTCTATCTCCAGAAACATTACAATATAAACTCTTTCTGTTGCCTGGGGTTAAGACACAAAAATAGTGACTGGAAATTTAAAATTACTTATAATGGTGGACAGTTGTAGGCATACAAATTGCCTAGGTTCTGAACTACTTGTTTTCAGCAGTGCAGATACAGGCAGGAACTCAACATCTCCTAGTGTTTAGAAATTCCTTATGCATTTCCTCAACATTTTCTCGTATTTAGAAATACCCTAAAGCAGCATCTCTACACCAACACATCCTGCACAGTGTTTGCCCATGCATTAAGTATACGGAATTTATTTCTTTTCTCAACTTCCTGCCTCTATGTCAGAGCCACACACACAAGAGAGGATTGCCTCTTCCACTCCCTGAGGGTTTTCTTCTGTTACCCAGAAGTTTGGTACTGTGTAAACTTTATTTCTTGTCAGCAAACCCAGTAGTTGCTCAAGACTTCAACTGTATATCCATCCTCTAATCTTCCTCTTAACTTTGTCTGTAGATTCACTGGCTGACACGTTTCACTCCATAGGACACGTAATGCGCCTTTGCCAGTTGTTATCTGTATTGGAGATCCTACATATCCTCATCGGCATTGACAAAAGCCGTCTCCTCCCCAGGTTTTTGCAGGTAAGTTCGTTCTCAAGACTCTCCTTTTGTGACCGACACACACCAGTCATGGCTGCCCCTGTGGACAAGCCCAGGCTGAACTACCCTGCAGTTGCACCTGCACCCTTCCTCAGGCAGCCTGGTTCGCTGGTAGTTTGCTAACTCCAGGAATTGCTTCCTCAGAACTGGGCTGGTTGGGAAAGAACTGTCCTGTCAACTTCTTTCTTTTTGAGTGAAACTGAATAGTGAGTACCCCATGCTTGGTCCCCAGCACGGACCCAGAAAATGTCCAGATGAGTGGCCGTCAGCAGAAGTGGGTCAGTGGCCAATTGCAGTGTTCAAATTAAACTCCGGTGGGGCTTAGCACTTCTAAGTTCTCCCTACATAACCTCTCAGCATCCCTGTAGTCCCCCCAACTCCTTCCAGAGGTGACACACTCTTTTCTTTTTCTCTGACTTCCAGTAAGTTCTCTGTTTAACCAGGCTGGTCTTTTTCCCTAGTAGTTTGTCATATGTTCAGCTGTAGGCAGAAAGCCAGCCAAAACATCACATGTTATAGCAGAAAGTAAGATGATACTCTGACTATTTCCTTGCCACGCTATTTTTTTTTTCCTTTTGGGTGCTAATATCAGGTTTTGTTATTTTTTTCTTAATGCATTGGAAAAAGGAAAATGATTACTTGAATTTACCTTCAAACCTTTTCAATCCTTAGTATCTGAGTAACGGTGAAACTTGTATTTCTCTCAGCAGTCAGAAGGCAGAAGACCAAGAGTAGTTAGTTATGTTTTTAGTTTTCTGGATAGCCCATTTTTGTCAAATGACATACTCATGGGTGAAGATGTTCCTCTTTTCAAATCTCCATTAACTGTCTAAATAACTAATTAATTAATTAATTGACAAATACAGATCTCTGTTCTTTACACTGCTCCCTAAGTATGGTAGCAAATTCATAAAAATGTAAATGACAGTTTTTCCTTGCCTAAATCCATAGGCTTTGATGCTAATCTAGGGGAGAAAGAAGACTCCTATCTAGTATGACCTGTAACAAATCTCATATGTCTTGGAAAGAAGAGCACCCTGCTCTTAGTCATTAAAGCAAGCCTTGTCCTGACAGAGTTTACACATTCCCAAGCCCTGACATAGTCTGTTTCTTTCCTAGCCAGACTTAGACAAGGCAGAGATCAGGGAGGCCTGCACAAACACTAATCTCTTTTGCCACAAATGTCATTAGTACGAAATGGATATTCTGAGCAAGAAAACTGTGACCTTTCTCAGGCAGTGCAGTTTGTGCAGTGCTCTCCTGGAAAACATGGAGAGGCGGCTCAGGGAACCATATGGCACTGTGACTTAGTGTTCACCTCACACCAAATATAGTTTTGGATCCTTACTTGGTTCTATCCCCTACTGCACTCTCACCATGAACAGCTCTCTGTCTTTGATGTTAGCAGCAGCCTCATGTTGTCCAAATAAGATGTATCAGCTCTTTGCTGGAGCCTCTGCTGTCCCGTGGATTACCCACTTTTGCTGAAAGTGTAGGTTAGGCAGCTGTGTGCCACCACTACTCCCATATGCCTTGTCACACTTTTCTTCACTGCCTCTTAGGAAGAAAAAAAAGGTATATTTTCTACAATCAACAAGAGAAGGACAGTTGGTTAAGAGATGTTTACCTTGCTGCAGCCTACTAGACTGCTGAATAGTCAGGACACTGATAGAGGTGCAAGAATTTGAGATGGCCTGCCTGGTTCTGTGCTCCCATCACCTATTCCAACTCTGAGCTTAAAGCATACCCCTGTATGCATCTCTCATAACAGGCATATGCATGCACATCCACAGTAAAGTTCAGTGGGGTGATCACTAGGATGAGGGAACAGCTGGTTCAGGCAATGTCAGGGAAGCACATGGGTGGAGTTATAAATTAACATTGAATAAAACAAGTTGTGAAAGGGCCCCATGGTGGCAAGTTTTTCTGTAGGTATTATAGCAAATACACGATGAAATGAATACTTGGGTGAAAGATTTCTGCCTAGTATTGCATTTGTCGTGGTTTAGTAGAATTTAAGAAAAACACTTTGAGATACATGATACAGATAGTGGAAAAACAAACTCAGAGGAGTCTTCTGGAAAAACTCATTGAGGGACAAAGTTTCAGGCCACCAAGCACCTGAGAAGAGGAAGGCAGGTCAATGCTAAGCCCTGTGAAAGGAAGAAAGGAAGATGAGTCCTGTGTGATGGATGTGCTGGGGTAAAGTGAGGCAGGGGATGGTCACAAAGCTGATGCAAAGGTAGGTCTCAGGTCATTCACACCTTAAATAATTGGAGGAAGGCAGGAGAACATGTCACATATCATTGTCACCACCAAGACAGAAGGTAAATATGAAATGTGAAATATGTTTGTCTGGCTGACAGCAGTAAAGGCTGACAGGACTTGTACCATAGCAAGGAGAGAGGAAAGGTCTAAGAAAAGACTGGTGTTTTTGTGAAACAAAGAGTAGTTCTTCATCCTGTGCAAACAGATTGGATTTACCAAACCAAAAGCAATGTACTATTGTATATTATTTGTGATAAAAACATTATTTTTTAACTTTAAGTATTTAGTGGCACTTTTCTCATTTTCTTTTGTTGTTTCTTTGTTAACATTCACTAAACTGAAGAATTACGTAAGCATTTCAGGTACCAAGTACGAAACTGCACAGTCATGGTTATTAAAAAATGGAAGTGAATGTGCTATTTTCTCTAGCCAAATTTGCTCTGTTTTGCTTACTTGATTAAAAAACTCAGTCTGCCTTGCAGAAATTTATATCACTCTACAGAACTTGCTGTATCCTATGAGAGATCAGGGTCAGAAAAGGAAGGTAATTCCAATTTGATTTTGAACAAGGAATGAAAACAGAAAACATTTTATTTATGCTTTGTGATATGTTAGCATGTACTTCCTTTTTATGAATGTGAAAACATAGGACTTGTAGTTCCGTGCTTTTTTTTTTTTTATTTAAAGCAAGAGAGTAGATACAGAGAGTATCACATCTTCATTCACGCAAGGACAGATGATTCGTACAGGAAACAATCAATGGCTGAGCAGCAGCACTTACATTTTATCTACCTGTGTATATGTGTGTGTATTTATAAATGTACATGACTCCATGTATATTTGCATACAGATACATGTGTACGTATATCAAGACAATATCAACATATACTACTCTTCTCCAAAAAGCACCCTGCCTGTTCAGTTGCAGAAAATGTCTCCAGCATTTGACTAACCTCTGCATTTACCTTTGATTCGTGTGGGTTACCTAAAGCTAGGAGCGTCATGAAAGGAAGGAGAAATAAAGGCAAGCAGGCAGGCAGCCTGCTGATTTATGCAGAGAAAGAGGTATGATGCCACTGTCTGTCCTCACGGGGATATCAAAATTGTCCTGAACAGCCAACGCTGTGTCCTGCCCCACAGATGTGCTCCAAACCAAGGCCACATCCTTCCAGTTTCAGTGTCTTGTGGCTGCTTTGTGCAGCCTATTGCTTGCCAGATGAGACTTCAGTCTAACAGGAACAAAATACCTCAAGAGGACCAGTTTGTGCCATGTCCAATTTCCTGCTCTTGCAGGTGCTTAACATACTTCGCAGTCTGATTACTCAGTTCCACCATGTATAATTAGCAAAGCTGCGTGCCTCCATTGCTCCCCTTCCCCAATATGAATCTCTGATGGTGCAAATCGCTGAGCCCCAAGTAGGTGGTTCTCACTGCCTCATGTTTCTGCTTGTATCCTGGGGAGAGAAGAAAATCCACAGTGTCTTCCACTTCCAGATTATAAGGCTGAATTGTGGGTCTCCATAGTAATTCTGTCACTGGTCAGCATGCATCCATTTGAAACTGGAGTTTGAAATGGTAACTACCTTTCTACTGCTTGTCCTTTCTCTCACTGAAATGGGATCAGATCCCAGTCATTTACCCCATGCTGTTTTCACCCAGCCACTTTTTGAAAGGTGGGTGGTCATCTGGAAAATGTTCCAGCTCCGACATCTAAGAACATGTCCATCTTTTCACTATCAGGATGAAGCCCTTGGTCTCTAGGACAACTACCTGTGGCAATTCCCTGAAATAGCTCTTGTATTAACAATAATGCAGAATTCTCTCTACACATCTCAAGTCTGATTTTAGGGTCAGTAACAAAATGCCCACACCACCAATGTTGCATTCTTTACCACTCTTCATCTAACAATTTTAACCCAGATCTTATTTTATCTCTTCTCTCCAACACACAATCCCACCTAGTGCTCACATGGCTTTTACCTTTGTTTTGATTTCCTTCTTGTGATAGTTGCCCTGCTGTGTTTCTTGTATCTCTGTTCTATCTGGTTTCAGATCTGCATGAATACTTCTAGTTCTCCCACGTTTTTGCCATGTTCCTCAGCATCAGTGTACAAACACTGGTGATATATTAGGACACATTAGCTCTCACTTTCTGTTTCCTGACCCATCTATACAGAAGTCTGCCAATATATGACCTTTATAAAAATCAGTTCCTCAGTTAGGGACCTATAGGATCAGCAGCATAAGATGATGGTCATAGGAGGGTGAGAAGCAGGAAAACCACTTTTAGCTGCTGTGGCCCCTCAGTGCTTTCCAAGATGAGGAACCAGATCCGTGAGGGATAGACATGCTCTCTTTCTGTATGAAAAATTGCTTTGACGTAATTTTGCTGAATAGTGAAGGCTGCTTTATTTGACAGATGTGGTTTGTGAAAAAACACAATTTGTGATCAGAACGGTCCATGCAGGAACCCGTAAATATTATGTAGCAAAACTACTACACAAACTTGCTGAGAGGCAAAATTCTTACTTTGTTTAAAGTAAGAGTCTGGGGAAACCAATGAAGAATAACAGTGCTTATAAAAACAACCTTGGTAATCCACTTTCATTTTGTAACTTTTAACTGACTTGACCTCTCAATTTGTGAAATCATTACAACAAATGTACCTTATGGAATACATGGCATTGGTAAAAAACCCAACCTAATGAAGCTATATCAATTAATACCAACTGCTTAGGTGCATGTTTTCTACTTCAACACTTTCAAACAGAGTGTAAATTAGGGTGAATTGTTACTGTTCTGGGACAGCGTGACAACTCCTGGCAGTACTGATATATTTACTTTACAAGGCAGGGCATGGATACTGTCAGAAAAGTCGTCAGGAAAGCTGCAAAAAGACACACGTTTTAAAAATGTCTTGAGTTTTAATATTACCAAAGTATTTCTTTTAAGCTGGAGACACTGCCTGTTTAATCCACTTTATCTTTTCATTTGTGGGTTGGATAAAGTTCAACCACTAGAAAAATGTTAGGACATAAATACTATGGCAATCATTCACCTAAGTGACAAGCTTAAACCCACTTTCTGTAACCAAGAATAAGATGGAAAGAAAGATAAGGAATTTTACTTTTCCTCCTTCTTTCTGCAAATCTTACATGAAAGAGATTCCTTGGGACACAGATTTCCAAGATATGAAAAACAGATCTGGGAGTGCAAGATTAGTACTTTCTGGCATATGACCTCCTTCAAGAAGGGCCCTCTGTATCCTACCGCCTCCCACACAGCCTACAAGCAAGGAAGCTTATCCCTGCCAGCCCTCCAGGTAGTCGGGTGCAGCAGGAGTAGTCCTTGCTTCCACAACCTCCCTGGGCTGACCCACAGGTTTCCTCGGCTGAAAACATAAGTCATCCCAGGTGGCAAGCCAACTTCCACACGTACCATAACAGGTCTTTGATGCTAGAGTCAGCAGTGTCCACTTGTCTTTGCTGAAGGACCTTGAAGAAAAGCAGGCCATGAAACAAAATATTCACTGCTGATTTTGTGTAAAGAAAACTGGATGCATTTGTGGCCTCCTATTTTGCCAAAATGCCACAAGAATAACAGTTACAGAAGGTGCTAACTGAATTCAAAGTTTTCTTTTCTTTTCAGATCACTGAGAGAATAATTGTTTTATTTGTTGTGATCAACAGTCAGGAAGAAGTTCAAGGGAAATACGTCGTCTGTGTTTTATTTTTCCTTTGGAATTTATTAGATGTGGTCAGGTAAGGAGTCAGCATCAAAACTATGAGGGGAAAATGGGTTATTCTTGCCAGCAGAACTCCACCCCCATTGTGCAGCAGCCTCATTTAATTGTTTAAAAATTAGCAAAGCATATTATCCATTTTTAAATAAAAGCTTGAACTTATTAAGTTACCTTATGATTTTCCAAAAATCCACATGGTTAAGAGGAGTAATTTACAGATGTAAGACAGAGTAATGCCTTAGCAGGCTGCATTAACATTTGTAGTTCAAAGGCTTTGATGTTTTTAACAAAAATTTAGAAGGCAATCACCACTACTTCTGGAGAACAGCAATTCCTGAAACCATCCCGGTTGCCATTACTATCCTGTTGCTTTATTATTTTCTTTTTTTATTCACTTTGATCCAAGATTGACAGCACTGTAAGGCAGCACCAGCAAAACTTCTTGAAATGGCAGAAATACTATTCTGGGTTAATTGCACTGTGCTTCCCAAAAAGCCAAGAGCTCCTGCTGCAGGAGACTGAGAGTTTTGGTGTAGTAGGGCATATATCACACCACAAGAACAACAAATACTTCTCATATGTAGTGTAAGCCTCTATGCATCTCAGTTTGTAGACTTAGAGCAGGTACATACAGAATTAAGAAGCGTTTTAAGAAGACACAGCTCTCACAGCAACCTACGTATTGCAGCAATTTTTTTTCTGATAAAATGGCTTCCTGCTAATTTAAATGTATTGCTTAGGGGACTGACTGAAGAATATGGTTTTAGGCAGCAAAGGAAACTTATGCTATAAAAGAGATCTGAAACAGGAAAGTGTCAGAGAAAATCAATAAAGATTTTAAGTCAGCTTCAGAGTATTTAGAAATATATTTTAATAGGCTGCTATTTGTATTAATTATTTTGATTATAGTTCCATCCCATTTATTTTTGAAGTTTGTAAAACTAAAACAGTAGAACCTAATCTGAAATGAAAGGGTTCAGTGCAGCTGGAGAAATGCCAAAAATATAAACAATATTGGCTGTGAAGTCCTGTCAGTACTGCATAATAGTACCATTGATGCATCATTTTCTTGCTTAAGAACAAAGTTAAACACCACAGCAGTAACAGCAGTTATTTAACAGGAAAGCTCCTGTGGGCTATAGCAGCAAATCACCAATTCAAGTAAACCGTAGTACAACTCATACAAATTTAGAATTCTTAACCTGATTTATTTTACAGCATCTGTGACACATCCTAGTATCTCAAAAAAGTTGTCATGTCTAAAAGTGCATAGGGACTCTCTCCCATTCCTTAGCCAACTACTCCTGAAGTAGTACAAGTTTTTCCCCATAAACTTTCAGGGACATAAATTTCTCTGAAGGACTATTTATTACACATCATGGCTAGTGATATACTGAGAGCAAGTTCTGATGTTTCCTGCTTATTACTATAACAGCCCATGGAATTGTATAGAGATGGAGTAGCTGTTTCCTTTTTGCATTGGGTTAAGATTCAGCCTTAAGAGCAACAATAATAAAAAACTGAGACAATCCTGAGGTTGCAGAGGGCAACCTTGAGAGACAATGGTCCATTTTCAGCCTACCACACTCTTCTACAGTCCAGGTATGATGCGAAATTTATCAAATTAATAAATAAAAAGGGAGTACAGGTGCGTTTAACACTAGTTTTATCTGTCAGAAAGCCTTGGGTAATAGATTTACACATCTCTAGCAAGCCCACAGTGCAAAAAGTCTTTCAGCTGACCAAAAATGCAATCAGACCTGTTACTCCAGTGTTTGGAGAGCTGCTGTACCACTTCAGGATCAACCAAGATCAGGTCACCTTTGCAGACTGAAGTACGAAGCATTCTGGTCTCCCAACAAGCAACAGTAATAGCCACAGTAAAAATAAAATGCTGTAATACACTGGTGAGCAACCACTTTTTTTAGACCTACTACCCCTACTGAGGTCCAGGAGAGGGGCAGATGTACTACAGGTTATGCACCTGCAATTGCCTTCTTGTTTAACCTTCAGTGATTCAGCTAGCTCAGCAGTCATAAATCAGGACTGTCTCAGTCCCAAGCAACAACGATATTCTGCCTGCCCCTCTCAGCTGCAACACACCCACCTGAAATCCATTTTCTGATGGACCAGTATGAAATTGTGCTAGTTTCTGATAGAGCTTTCTGTCTGGAGGGCTTTATTGCTGTCTGCCTGCTCTAGGGCAGCACCACAAGTAATTCTTCTGAAAAAAATGAACCATCTACTTTCAGGTATTGGAGGCTGAACAAAAACTGTTGCTGGCTCTGAAATTTACTCAGATAGCTCCAAGCTCTTCTGCAATTCCTTTGAATTTTCCAGTAGTGTATCTTTATTCTAAAGACATCATAATTTCCTCTGAGCTCATTTGCTTTCCTCTTATTACAGGTACACTTACAATATGTTGGCAAGGATGGGCATATACTACCTACCACTAACATGGCTCAACTTCTCACTGTGCATCCCACTCTATCCCCTTTCAGTTCTGGCTAAAGGTAAGGAACTGGGAAGGGTATCAACCACTTGCTTCCTTAATATTCTTCAGCAAAATTTGATCACTTCAATTGCCATTTGTGTTTAACATAGTTCCTCATGTGTTGCCAAAGCTGTCATAAATGTTCAAGTACCTTCATATTAACCTATATGCCACCTTTGTCTCTCTTTTCTGTTATTTTTTCTTTAATAGCGACTATCTAGGGTTTGGGGCTGTGTGTCTGGTAGGTTTTAGGGTTTTTTGTTTGCTTGGTGGTGTTTAAGTTTTTAAAAATATGGGAAAATGTTCTTTTTTTCTAAGTAAAGCAGAAAGATACCCTCATAAAAGACATATGGATTCCTCCCTTTCCAGACTGAGTATACTAGACAGCAAGTTCCAAAGCTTCTGCCCCGCTGAAGCTGACCTTACTAGCTCAGGCCATACTTGGCAGGTTATCATACTTACACTGAGAACTCTGCCCACTGAGAACACACTGAAAGCACTTGTTCTGACAGAACTTGTAGGTGAATGGGATATATTTATTAATTCTAGTATTTAGAGCAATTAGCACCCCAAACTTAGAAAACTGAACTCAAAGAGAAAACATGCATATGTATATGAATGCATATATATATATACGTACAGGTATTTAAAATATAAAAGGTAACTGACTTTTTCATTAAGCTTTTTGATGATCTTCTGCTTCCTTTAGACTAAGGATTTACCATGTTTTTACAGGATTTGCAATTTGTGTATCACTGCCTTATTTTGAATCTTTTGGCACATACTCCATCAAGCTACCATTTCCATTCACCTTCTCAATCTACTTCCCCTATGTTCTGAAAATGTACCTGTTAGTGCTCTTTGCAGGTAAGTATCTCATCTTCCAGAAAGCTGGATCTCAACCCAACTGGGATACCCTTGCAACAAAAAATCAAATCTGTATTGGGCCTTTCACAAACTCTAACTGTCTCTGCTACATCTCCTGCAGACCACTGCATGAAAGTGCATCACTACATGTTTTGATTTCCAGTATCTTTCAAATACAAATAGTTAAATTTGCAAGATACAGCATGCGTATGGCGCATAAAACACAAACCTATAAAAGCTGTTTCAGTGATGCTAGCCTTACAGCTATTTAGTGAAACATGCTTTTTCGGTTTGTTTTTTTTTTTAAAATCAATTTCCATTTGATCATACATTTGAACAGTTCTGTGCAACTGTTCCTCACTCCTAACTCCTAGCTAGGATGAAGAGTTTTATTTAAATTAGGACTTTTACAGCATGATTATTTAAAGGGATGAATAAACAAGGCCACTCCAAAACCTGCATGTAAACAGATCCCTTCTCCTTCTCATCACAGTACTTTGGAAAAATTTCAACTGAATTTAGCTGCATCATACAGAAGTCTCAGTTCTGTCACTAGCTTTAATGTGAATTTGAAGGATCTCATCTTTATGATGTAGTGTTCTATTCCTAAGTACATGGAAGGAACTGTGCAAGGTTGCCAGATGAAGGCTCTTAAACTTCCTTCTAAATTAATTGAAGACAGTTTGAATTCTACTCCTTTGTTCTTACACTGTTTTGTGTTTTGATTCAGGTATGTGCTTTATCATCCGGAACCTCTTCTCTGAGAGAATGGCACACCTAGGGGCAGGCAACATCAAAAATAAAAGAAACTAAGTTGATATTTTGTTTGGAAGGACAAAATATATTCCTAGGGAATTGCTGCACATCACAGTTAAAAACAAACTGGAAAAACATTTCTCAATGCAAAACTCCTCTTTGCATGAACATTATCTAGCTGTGTAGAATTTTCAGAAAAGGCAGATCTCTTGAGTGCACCTCAAAATTACAGCAGCTTTTGAAAACTTTTGAATATTTGGACTTCAATTGGCCAGAGTTTTTAAAATTAATGTTTTTTTCTAATATATGTTACAGAATTCTGTAAAAATTGAAGAGTGCAACTCACAGCCACACCCTTATTTCAGTGTTAATTCTTATCTATAGCTACAGATATTCTGTAATGACAATATCATTTAATCTGTAAGATTTATTCTAGGCCAATGTGTGTGTTCCTCATATATAAATGCTAAATTGGCTGGAACTGGAATCTCTCAAGGAGCAGAAGGCAGAACCTTTGCAACCTAGAGACTAACATGCTGATTAACCCAGGTATTCACTAAGGATGCTTCACATTCTGGCCTCATCCTTCAGTTATCGTAAGAAGGTTCCAGAAAATGCAGCTAATGCAAGAGTTAAGGTACTCATCTACTATATATTCAAGGGGATGTTTAAGGGTCAGAAATAAACTCTTGTAATCATGTGCTTGGCATGTCAGTCTCTTCCCCCACCACGATTTTCTTCTGTGCTGAACAGCAGACAGATATGTGCAAAAGAAGTGTGATGTAGTCAGGTAAAGTAGTATGTTGTTCCTAAAAGAGAACTGAATGACTATCAAAAGCCATGTGTAAAATGCATTCTAGGCATTTTACTCAATCGTATTGCTCCTCATACTTCTCTAAGATAATCTGTGAGAATGCAACTGGAACATAGGCTTTTCAAAGGTTGGCAATGAGGAACATACACAGCAACCTAGTGGATTATACAGGCAAGAATAACCAAATAATTCCTTAGAGGCTGGCAGGAGCTTTTCTGATGTTTCATCTGTATTGATTATCACCTACATTTCAATTCAAGCATGTGGGGGAAAAAAGTGAGGGTATTTTTTTTTTTAGCTGACTGAAAACTGTGGGAAGGAAGCCTAGATAGTAAGAGTAAGAGAGAAGGAAATATTTAAAGGGAAACTAAACACTGTTACAATATGAAGAGGCTTTTGCCTGTATGACTTTTCAAACCATGCAGCCTAAGAGGTTATATAAGGAAAGAGTGAAGCTAAATTAATTTGTTATGAAAGGTCACCTACTATAATTTTTATTTATTTAATACATGTGGCAGACAATGCCTGCAGACTATTCTGACCACCGAGTATTTGCAGACCATAAGGAACAAGATCATGCATAGAATAGTATAGCGTCAAACTTGGATTAGTTTTTTTCAAACTACTGCAAACAGAAATTTGGAACTTAGTAGAGAAACAGGATTGCCATCACTTTGGGCTTCTGTGTGACCCAAACTGATTCAAGTGTAAACAGTGTTAAGAAACATATAGAGCAGCTGAGTAAGATGACAGTTTTGAAGACAGCCTGAATAAGCCCACATTAAACCACTATATAACTTGATAAAGTTGAAACATGAACATTTTTTCCTTGGAAATTCAGTCCAACATGCCAGAAACCGCTGATTCCAGCCAGTTCCAAAACTGAGCCACTGCAGGACACTGCTGAGCCAACAGCAAAGATGACGGCATGGCACCTCTCTGAAAATTTAGGAAAAGGTAAGAAATGTTACACAACAGCTGCGAGAAAGGAGAGTAAGAAAAATATAAGAGAAACGGCTCTGTAGACACCAAGGTCAATGGAGAAAGAGAGGAAGAGCAACTCTACGCACTGCAGCAGATTCCTCTGCGGGCCATGAAGAAGACCACAATGGACCAGGCTGTCTCTCTGCAATCCATGGAGAAACACACCAGACAAGATATCCACATGGCAGCCTGTGGAGGATCCCAGGCTGGAGCAGGTGGCTGCGCCCTGAGAGAATCTGCAGCTCATGGAGAGCCCACACAAGCAAAGCAGGAACTGTGGCCCATTAGGCAGCCACACTGAGGCAGCTTTTTCCTAATGGACTGTACCCCATGGAAAGGACCTATGCTAGAGCAGTGTTTGAAGAGCTGCAGCTTGTGAGAAGGAACTCATGAAGGAGTTTCTTTCACATGAAGGACTCCTTTCACATGAAGGACTGTGTCCCTTGGAAGGGACCCCATGCTGGAGCAGAGCAACAGTGTGAAGACAAACAAGCAGCAGAGATTAAGGTTTATTGCCTAAATGCAATCCCCACACCCACCTTGTACTGCTTGGGAAGGGAGGGAGGAGGTAGAAAATGCAGGAATGAAGGAGTGAAGTAAGCTTAGGAAGAAGGAAGGCCTAGGGGGAAGGTAATTTTAGTTTTGCCTTTTTTCTTTCCATCCTACTCTATTTCTAATTGGCAATAAATTTTTCTTCCACAATTGAATCTGCTTTTGTGACAGTGAACAGTAAATAGTCACTCTGTCCTTATCTTGACCCATGAACTTTCTCATCTTATTTTCTCCGTGTCCTGCCGAGGAGGAAGAGGAGGGAGACTGTTGAGGAGATGGGGCTGAATGGACATCTGGAAGCCAGCTGAGGTCAAACCTATCACAGATAAAGCCATGTTTATTGTTTTATGTTAAAAAATGTTATGTCTTGAGTCTTACAGGCAAGTAAAAGGCTAGAATAGGAAAAAGAGTCTTTAAAATTCACTATGGAGATGTCCCCCAAGCATAAACTGCATGAAAAAGGCATGAAGCTCATTACAGAAGACTTCCCCACCTCCTTCTGGAGGTAACATAGGTAACTTGGGACAAGGAGTCAGGAGATTGAGGCAGTCAGCCTTCCATGTGTGACCACAAAAGGCCACTGTAACTTCAGCTCCAATGCCTCACCTAAGTTCCTGGAAAAGCTCAGAACCGGGCAGGCAAAAAGATGTTTGAGACAATGGCTTTTATGACAATGGGTTGCACTTCAATGATTGTAGCTTGTTAGGAAGGGATGGGATCCACCTGTCTAAAAAGGGCAAGAGAAGCTCTGGCAGCAGACTGGCCAATTTGGTGAGACGGGCTTTAAACTGAATGATTTGGCTGGGGTCCAAAGTGGCCATGCTCATGCCATTCCTTCCTCCTCGCAAGTGGGCCATGCCAACCCGGTCAAGCTTGACTGCCTCAAAATGAGAGTCTTAGGGCTAACCACACCAAGGGTGCGTATGGTTATGGGGAATCTCTTACACCCCTCCTAGGAAACCTGGATGCTTGACTGCCTCCCTGAAGAGCCTGTACACAAATGCACAGAGCACGGGGATAAACAAGAAGAACTGGAAATATATGTGCGGTCACAGAGCTATGATCTCACTGCAATTTCAGAGGCATGGTGGGATAGCTCACCACTAGAATGTTGTCATGGATTCCTGTGTACTTTTTAAAAAGGACAGGTCAGCAAGGTGAAGTGGTGGAGTTGGTCTTTATGTGAAAGCATCAACCTCTGCCCAGGTACAGACAAGGAGTTGAGAGCTTATGAGTAAAAATTAAGGGACAGCCTAAAATTGGTGACACTGTTGCAGGTGTTTACTACAGGCCACCTGACTCAGACAAGGAAGCTGATGAGGCTTTCTATGGGCAGCTGGAAGTAGCCTTGAGATCACAGGCCCTGGTCCTCTTCTGAGAATTCAACAACTCTGATAATTGTTGGAGGCACAACATGGCTCGGCACACAGTCCAGGAAGTTCCTGCAGATACTGGAAGATAATTTATTAATGCAAGTTGTGGAGGAGCCAATGAGGAGAGGTGTGTTGCCCTCCAGAGGACCCTTCCCACTCCAATAATTCTGTGAATCTATGAACTTAAATCTGTATCTTGAGATACCAGCACCCTCGATCTCTTTATACAGGGCTGCTCTCCAGCGACTCCTCTACCATTTAGACTTGTGCCAGCCACTACTCAGTACTAGATGCAGAATCCACCATTTTAACTTGTTAAATTTCATGCCATTAATCATAGCCAAATCCTTGACTATCCACATCTTTCTGCAAGGTCTCTTGTCCCTCAAGAGTCAACAGCAACTTTCAAGTTTAGTATTATCAGCAAACGTACTAATGGTGCATTCAACTCCTGCCTCCTGATCATGGATAGATACATCGAACTGAACTAGATTCGAAACCTGAGGAACACTGTGGATGACTGACTGTTTGTCAGCTCCACACACTACAGCTCTTTGAGCTCTGCCCTTCTGCCAGTTCTTTAAACAGTGCACCATGAACCCACTCATCTCACCGTTGAACAGCTTGTTCAGACAGATGTTGTAAGGGATGGTATCAAAAGCCCCACTAGGTGGGTGGCTGCATCATAGAAGGGTATCAGATGAGTTACTCAGGGCTTTCCCTTTGTGAACTCATGTTGACTGTGCTTGAGGGTTGTATTGTTCCTTAAAAGCCTTTCAAGAGCATCTCATATGATCTCCGTAAATTTTCCCTGGTAATGAAGTTAACAGGCCTGTAGTTGCCTGTGTCTTTCCTCGTGCCCTTCAGGTAAATTGGATTAATGCTGGCCAGCTTCTGGTCAGCAAGGATCTCCCCAGACTCCAAGAGATAGCTCCTCCAGTGCCCTGGGATGAATTCCATCAGGCCCCACAGACTTACAAAGATTAAATGGATGCAACTGTTCATTTACACTTTCAGTGTCCAGAAATGGATAGTCACTGCTGCTGTATGTCCTCTGAGAGGACAGGCCAGAGCAATCTATATCAATGTCAGTAATAACAAAAGCATTATATGCAAATAATAATACTGCAAATATTTGCATTATAATGCAAATAATTAATGCAAAAGCATTATAATGCCTCTGTCTTTTCCTCATCCTTTTTTCAGGTGACTACCTTCATCAAGAATTGGTTGAGTATCTTCCTTAGATCTCCTCTTGCTCTAAACATACCCAGAATTTCTTTTTTTTTTTGTAATCTGACCCAACACTGGCCAGTTTCAACTCTGAACTTTGGCCTTTAGTGTTTTCTCCCTACACATGGGAACCACAGCTTCGTAATCATCCTGTGAGGCCTGACTTCTCTTACACAGATAATTCTTTTCTTTGTGAGTTCCAAGAGGGATTCCCTGTTCAGCCAAGCTGCTCTTCTCCCTTCTTGCTTGGCTTTTGGCATAGTGTGATTTGCTTGCTCCTGTGCTTCTAAAAGGTTCTTAAAAATGGACCAGCACTCATGGATCTCTAAGCCCTGAAAATCAGATTCCCAGAAGACACTACCACCTAGCTCCCTGAGCAGTTTAAGGTTTGCTATCCTGAAATCAAGAATAGCAACTCTGATGACTTGTTTCTCATTTACACCAAAAAATTTAAACTCATAATTTAAACTCATGATTTCTGTGGCCAAAAGAGCCACCTAAAAATCCCGTCTTCTGCTTCTCTATTCACAAACAGTAAGTTGGGGATGGGGAGGGGCAGGGGGGAGAGAGTGGGGGAACATCTTTCCTAGTTGTCTCAATGAATACTTGTGGCAAGAAATTATCTTCAACATACTTCTGGAATTTCGCAGACTTCCTTGTCACAGTTGTGTGGCATTTCCAGCTGATGCCCAGGAAGCTGAAATTTTCCATAAGAACAAGGGCCACTGGTCCAGAGATTTCTCCTCATCGCCCATAGATTAAATAATCTGTGCTAGCATTGTGTCTGAGTGAACAGCAGTAGACACCTACAGTGACATCTGCTTTGTTTTCCATCTCCCTAATTCTCACTCAGAGGCTTTCAACCACATTATTCGTAACTGCAAGGAACGACAGTGAAAACTGTGCCTTCCAATGCAACTCCTTTGCCTTGCCTGCCTTGCCTATTCCTCCTGAATAGCCTGTAGCCCTGCACGCCAATACTCCAGTCATGGAACTCATTCTACCAAGTCTCACTAACCTCAATCTCATAGCTTTGGGAGCTGACAAATGCTTCCAGTTAATCCTGTTTATTTCTTGTATTGTGTGCTTTGGTGTTCAAACATTTCAGATACTCTCTTGAACTCTCAGTGCTTTCTGCAGCTCTGTTAGCATTGCCACCCTCAGACCATGCTATGCCATCCCTCGGCTTCCATGCTCTGCTACACATCAGTACGAATTTAGTTACTTCAGATGTTTATATATTGCTCCTCTATGCAAACTGAAACACAGCAAGTAGACATCACACCGCAATTTCCTTTAAAAAGACAAAATTTCATCTGAAGTAACATGCTAATCAACATGCAAACTGAGATTATTAAAGATGTAAGTTAGTTTGGAACAGTACATTAGAGATGGAACCATTAAAATGTGACATACCTGGCTTTGTTAGACATTACTTAGAAGTGCATACAAATGGAAATGTCATTAACTGAGATGCAGACTTGATTATAAGGACTTTCAGTGAGTCCTTCTGCACATTCATCTTGAGACAGTTTTCTAAGTATAGAGTTGCATATGCAGCAGAAAACTACCACTAATTATCCACTATTTTGGAAAAGCAAACAAGTACTGCTTGATCTTCCACACACCCTATCAGTGAAGAAATGCTCAGCCTTCACACAGTACCCTGTTGGATGAGAAAATCCTAGAAAGAGTCATGGAATCACAGATTATTCTGAGTTGGAAGGGGGCCATAAGGATCATCAAAGTCCAGCTCCTGGCCCTGCACAGGACATCCCCAAGAGTCACACCATGTGCCTGAGAACACAGTCCAAATGCTTCTTGAACCCTGTCAGGCTGGTGCCGTGATTCCTTGAGGAGCTGTTCCAGTGCGCAATCACTCACTGGGAGAACAACCTCTTTCTAACAGCCAACATAAACCCCCCTTGACACGGCTTCAGGCCTTTCCCTAAGGTCTTGTCACTGGTCACCACAGAGGAGAGATCAGTGCCTGCCCCTCCTCTTCCCCCATGAGGAATTTGTAGACTGTGATGAGGTCTTTCCTCTGTCTCTTCTTCTCCAGAGCAAACAGACCAAGTGACCGAGAAGTCAGAGGAGAATTTCTTTTTCAGAGGAAATGTTATCAGTCCTGAAAATAAGATGATTCCTCCAGTGGCGTGTGTCTTCTAGATGTAATATAATTTCTTTCAGCCTGATCAAAAATTAACAATGCTCTTACCTTACTGTTTTAAAAGACACTAGGCAACAGTGCCCAATTATATTGAGTTAATTTTTGTCTGGATTGCTAAATATAAAATCTCTTTTAATATCTGTCTTGGCAAGATTGCAAACTGAAAAAGTCTCTATTCCTTCAGAAAGAAAAAATTAATAAATAAAGAAAATAGCAGGGGCTAATCTATTTAAGATGATAAATGTGGAAAAGAGTTGCTGTATTGTCCCTTTTCCCTAGAGGCAGAGGAAAAACTCTCATTACGTGCAGAGAAGTGTAAAGGAGACAAGAACAGTTACAAGTGCTAAGAAAGTGGCAGCTGTCCTGGAGCTGCAGATACAACAGCCACCAAGATTATCTGTTCATTTCAGCAATCTTTATAAAGCCATTGCAAAATTGACATGCATACCACTCCTTTTCAGAAACCCTGCTCACACTATATAGTCATAATGTGTTGTCATTGCTGCACAAGAACATTGTGTTATTGCTAAAGGAAGGATTATCAGTTCAAAAATAATGCTCATTCCAAGTCTGTTACATGAAAACATACTTTAGTAAATACGCTATATCCATCAAATTTTACTAGTTTGTTTTATTTTCAGCCATTCCTTCAAAGCTTCCACGAATTAAAGGAATATTCCACTCCAGCTTTTGAGGTTCCCCAGATGTCACTGAAACAACTCAATTGAAACTGAATGTGTATTTCTCATTTAGATTCAGCACATTTGCAAAACAATAACACACCAGTTAAAGACAAAATACTGTTTTTCATAGGAATTTTTGTGATGAAGTAAAAGGGTAAAAAGAACCCAAACCAAATAAAAAATCTTCTGATAGGAAATATCTTTGAAATAGAGCTTCTTGATGCCTGAGTAATAATATTAATAATACTATGTTTTCAAGTATGGACAGTTTTATTCATTGGATAAGGTACGGTGTGCAGCTACCACCCATAAGCTTTAGTCCATACTGCTTTCTTCTTGAACTCTGCAAGAGACCTCAAGGCCAGAAGTGTAACTGTGAAGACAGAGACAAATTTCATTAAGTTGTGCAGTCCAAAGGAAAATATGTAAGAGCATTCTTCCTAGTAATTTCTCTAACACAAGTATAGGTTTAGTTTTCCTTTTACTGACTCTTTTCAAAATTCTTTCACTTGTTGTGATGTACTAGGCCCTTCCTCTGCTTTGTGGCCCATCTCCTACTGAAATCATATCACATCATCTTCTAATTAGTCTATCACTTAGGCACACAGATCAACCAACATTGCAGAAAGTTCCAATTCAATAAGCAATGATGCAAGCCAGGACATAGGAGGCACTGGGAACAATAGAGGCACAAAATCTTAAGTCCTCTGCACAATTCACTGATTAGAAATGCAACTCACTGATTTCTTAATTCAGTTTGAAAGGATCATACATTTAGACAAAATCCAGTAAACAACCTAGTCACAGTCTAGTTATTCAGATGGAAGTTTCATGTTCTAGTATGTAAAAGGGAGAAAACAATGGGAAGCTTAAGGGGGATACTGACTTAGCTGTATCAGGGCATATTGAGAATATACAGTGAGTATCAGAACTCTGATATACAGACGAGGTTCTCCACAAGCCCTTAGCATTGTTTCTGGTGGAAACTAGCAGACATTACAGGGGAATTTATCAGAGAGTGACTAAAGACTACAGACATCAAAACAAGGGTAATTATCCTATTAATGCAAATAACTTATAAGTGGACTTCAAGAAGCCTTGTTTAAGTCCAACAAATCAGATAGTCCAAAGGAAGTACATAGTGTTCATGGAAAGAAGCACAAGTGCACTTACATCACTTGAGAATATTTGTGGTGTCCTCTTAAAACAACTTGCAGAGAACCTACCCATATAAGTAAGCAATGCGATGCATGCTAGGGCTACAACTCCTACCATAATTCAACATATTATCTACTTTCCATCTTTCTTTTCATGTATCTTTTCAGCAACCCTCATTTCTCCTTCCTTTTTTCCTAGATCCATTTACTAGGCTGTCCTAATTCACCTCCTATCCCTTCCACACAGTGCAGTCTTTACTGGCGCCTAAGATATATGACTTGTATTCTAGTACCAGAAGATTTCCCAATAGTATGTTGCATCTTATTTTTAAGAGTAACTTCAAAAACAACAGACAGATCTAACAATGAAATAAGCTTGTGCACTAGATGTACCTCTAGGTCCTCTGGACCCTAAGTGCTACATCATAAGCATCAGAAGATGAGACAGCAAATGTAAGGCGTTACAGACAAGAAGATCAACTTACCTGTGACAATTACCTCAAAGACAAAATCTCGCTCCTTATAACAGCTGCATTTTGATCTGTACTGACCATTATGGAAAAATAAGGAACCAATTAAAAATGTATTACCTTTCAGCAGGTCCATGGAAGATTTTGATAATGCTTCCTTAGGACATTCCATCATATTGATCAGCCAGTCAATAAACTGAAGATAGAAATATGAAAAAAAATCTGAATTAAAAGAGCCCCTATATCAGAACATGATGAATTATTTCCAGTTTGACAGACAACATTGGATTTCTGCTAAATTGTTATCTAATCAGAGGCAGTGGCAAATGAAGCTTCTTCCCAAAGTAAACAAAACACCCTAGAGTACATCTCCCTGTCAACGCAATTCTTCCCATAGCTGGATCTGAAACTCCCTTTGTTCCTTCTCATTATGTCAGCAATAATTCTTTTTAAGAAGAAGGCACACTAAATAGCTTCCCTCCATCTTGCCTGTTCATACATTTAACCTATCAATATAATGCTTTCTTATCAGTCTCTTGTCCAAATGTTTTACTGCAAATCCTTCAGTACTCTTACTGCCTTTGTTCCTCTTTTGACCTCTCTCATTTTTTGGTAATTTTTTTCTGGCAGTGCAGGGTGCCTGGATGACAATATGGCATTTAAACGCATAAGGATGATTTGCAGGGCAAGGCCTCACATTCTTCCTTAAAACCTAATTAGGCACTTGCATACTAACAGCTCACCCCTGCATTCCTCCAACATTCTGAATTCTGACTTCAGGGGTAACTCTGAGCACAGAAGCACGCTCAGAGAAACCAGTTCTCAACAGATTCCAGTTTTCACAATTGTATTAATCTATATTAATCTATAGATTAACAACAGTACTTCCACATATAGCAACTACATGCATTGCACAGTAGGTTTGCCAAATTAGGAACAATTGTCCACATTTATTTTCAACTCACACTTCAAAATAAATGACACACACTGTAAACTATACAGAAGATCTTTGATTGCTCTGAATTCACAGTGTGGTGTGTCCAACTGCAGAGGATCCTTCTTTCAGTGTTTAAAACGCTGACTTGCTACCAGCAGCTCCCAATTCTCTTCTCCTGGCTGCATTTTCTTAAGAGTTTGACTCCCAGCTTCGGAATTTTTTTTTTTGCAACTCTCAAATTTTACTTAAGAAACTACTTTCATATCTGATTAAAAATAAAGTGAGATTACAATTGAGATGCAATAAAATATACAGGAAATAACTGCTCTATCTAAGATCTAAGCTGACTACCAAAAACAGGGTGCTTTCTCATGTAAAGTGCTTACCACTACATGCAATTTTACCTTCTGTGTTTGTTCTTTCCACGGTTCTTTAGCCAGCAAAAGGGAAAGGCTGCTTGGAAGGAGAGTGAGAGTCTCTTGCACAGCAAACCTATCAGTGGGGTGCTTGCCAATGTGTTGCTCAGACAATTCTGGTGATACCATATGGTGTTTCCACAGTGACCAGTCAGCACTGAGGCCAAGCAGTAATGGTGCACCATGGTCAGCCCAGGCCAAAACAGAAGCTGCAAACAGCCACAAGAGGAAATCTATGCACTAAACAGGAAAAAGGCAAAAATGCACATTATTAAATTAATAATACAGAAGGAGAAAAAAAAAATTTAAAACCTCACCAAAAAAGCCCCCCACCCCAAAAAAACCCAACTCATCCAAAAAAGAAACCAACCAAAACCTCAAGACTAAAATCCAGATGGTGACTTGCTCTTAAAAACAATAATCTAAAAATTTAGGTAAAATTCAAAATGCAAGAACCCGAAAATTCTTAATATCCTTCTATGCTTTGAAGAACATAAGCCTCTTTATGCAAACTAAAATGTCTACAGAAAGAAAAGTAAAAGAAAAGTAAAATCACACTCTTCTAAAACCATCTTTTAGATTAAAGCTGATCCACAACTCATTTAAAATGGGGAAAAAACTTTTTCACAGCAACCTGCTGTTGAGAGAAATCGGAGATGGTCACTCTTGTAGTGCCATAAATGGTTGGGAAATATTGCAGCAATGTAATTAATGCCCTTCTATCTAAGCAGCAGCTTATTTTATGTCCTCAAACAGAAGATCTAAATAGGTGAACAACATTATTTCTCTAAAACTGTCCAAGCCCTCTCAGAACCAGAAACTACACAGTTCTGACCTGCCTAGACAGTTCTACTAGTGAATTCAAAATTTTCCTTCAATTGTTCTAAATACAATAAATTTTAAGGAATTATTTCCTTTAGTTCTAGCCTTAAGGTTCTATCATAACTTAAATGCAAAGGTTATTTTAAAGTAAGAGTTTTAAATACACATTCATTCACAAAAATTGTGAAGATTTTGTCTGTGGTGGTAAGATCACAATCTTCTAAAATACAAAGCATGGGAATAATTCTTATTACTGAGGAAAAACATGAAATATATCAGAACCTCCTTCTTTCCTTGCTGCAAATCATTTTCACAGCCATTACCTCTTTCAGATCAATATTTTGTAAGGATATTGACTTGCACGCTACATTTCTGATGTAGCCCATCAGGTCTAACAGCCAGTCCATCCTTTTCAGAACTCCTAGAAAAAGAATAAGAACACTGACTCATGTCAAACACTAGAATGCACTGCTTTTCATTAAATGGAAGCACAGAAAATCACTATAGAAAGAAAGTACCAACTGTAGAAGAACAAATATCACCAACACCACTATTGAATTGTTTAATTCTGCCACTGACAAAAAACATACAGGCCCTTAAATAGTACAGAAATGTTGCTTATAATGCAGGCAACACACACACACAAACCCAAACAACAACAACAACAACAATAACAAAACAAACAAAAAACCCAAACCAAAACAACAACAACAACAACAAAACAACTGAGTGAGAATTATTTCACATAATGGCAGCCTGCAGGACCCACTAACCGAGTCTGGATATATGACTGCTACAGAATCCTAAAGCCTCCCTCAATGTGCAAATTACTGTGAAAATGGTCCTACAGTGTTGAGAGGGTCAGTAAAATACAGTCAAGGCATGCAAATAAAATCAGCCCTCAATTCATCTCAAGGATGGTAGACATTTCATTGATTCAAGTTATGGTATCCACAATCTGTTCTACCTCCTAGAAACTAGCAACCATGCTTACCACGAAGACCACATTACATCATGCATTACTATGTCCATGTAATCTTTACAAGTGCCCCCTTTCATGCTGTCTCCTCTTTTACCCAAAGACTCCTCACTTCTCTGAATTAAAGCTCACTACTCTTTGAAGTTCTTCAAACACAGCTGGCAGCTAAGGCATCTGGCAATATAATGCTTTGAAGTTGTTCAGTGAACACAGGCAGACAAAGACCTTTCTGCCATGAAAATAAGACCACATTCTTGTATCTTTCTGTTCTTGTTTCTTCCTTCTTTACCTTCCTCTGTGATTCTCCTACTTCTCCTGCATCAGACCCTATTCTTTGTCAGACGCATAACTGAGCCAACGCAAATCATTAACCCACCAGATGACTATCTGGTATAGTTATGAAGAGGGAAAAAGGGACATTTATTTCCTGTGTTAAATCAGTGCAAGGAATTCAGTAAAGAAATGTTTCTCCCTAGTTCAACCAGTCTCATGGGAACATCCCCGCACCTTCTGTGTCACATACCAGTAAGACAGATTTTAGGTCAGAAGGTTAACAGAGTTGCAGTATTAAGAGGTCTCTAATGTACTATGTACATCTGTAACACTAACCTAAAAAGAGTGGGAGACACAGATCTAGTTAAAACTCTGCTCTGTAAACCACATTGATGAGACAAATGACTTGTAGCTGGACCACAGAAAAAGAAGTAACTGAAGAAAAACATAAAAGCGAAGTTTGATACAAGTACTTGAATAATAAAAGAATTCTCAAGACAGTACTTTCTAATATGGAAAAATTAGGAAACACTTTGGTTAAACCATCTCAAAATTATTTTAAAGGCATCAGTGTAGATTCATAAATATCTGTTGATTGCATTGTTGATTTTTCTTTAAGCCTAATCTTACCTGTATTTTCATGTCTCACAATACGAGCATGATAGAAACTATGCAAGAACATGCATAAAATATTTTCTTTCTGGTGATATTCTGCCACAATATCAATCACGGGACTCAAGTTCGTCAGAGACAATCTGCCTTGAGAAACTAAATACACCTTCACGAATGTGGCCTTCTCTATATTGTTCTGCGAATGCAATTAAAAAAATGTTAAATTGAAAGGTATGTTTCTTGTAGGAACAGTAAATTTTGCATTCCTCTTTATAAAAAAAGTAAGAAACTCTTTGAATAACTAGTAGGCTCAGTTTTCCTCAAGACATATTATTAAACAGAAGAATGTACATGCTACTTGAACTTTACACTGTTCGAAATAGTCCAGCAAAGTGTAACTCAGCACAGCTTGTTTTCATACTGCTTTAAATTTTACATTCCCCTTTGAAATAGAATGAAATAGCTTAACAGTTCTGGACACTCAAGTCTTCTTGCAAGACAGATACACTGTCTTGCAGATACACTGTAGTCAGAAAAAGAGATTTTCTTAAGTTATGTTTTCCAGTGTGAAATAGGAAGTGAAAAATAAAATGAAATGACAGTTCAGCTTCCATAACCTATTTGAATGCTTGATGCTCTAGTGAATTTCATAGCAAACAGAATAAGGGGCTTTATGTCCCAGATGTTTGTTTTTAAAAACATCAAGTTCTTCCACACGGGTAATTTCCTTAGCATTTCAGCTATTTCAGCTGCTAAGAATTCCACTGCTAATTGATTCCACTGGTGAGCTACAAGATAAAAGCTTTTTTATTCCATTATCATCCTCAGGCATCTTGTCCACCAGGAAACATTCTGAGTGTGAATGTAAATATAGAACATAAAGTCAAGAATGAAAGGTTTTTTAGTCAATTATTTCACATTTTTAACAGAAGCACAGATCCACCAGTTCAAGGACAGCTAGTCACCAGGATGCGTTTACAGTCTAATTTCAAGCAGGTGAGTATATTAACAAAAGAGGACTGTGGTCTGCTGTTTGCATCACTGGACTGAGATTTAGAAGATAGCACACCATTCCTGTTCTGCTAACAGAAGTAATTCCCAGAATCACAGAATCAGTTAGGTTGGAAAAGACCTATGAGACCTATTATCAAGTCCAACATATGATTCAACAATACCATCAACTAGACCATGGCACTGAGTGCCACACCCAGTCTTTCCTTAAACACCTCCAGGGACAGTGTCTCTACCATCTCCCTGGTGTGACATTCCCATTCTAAGGTCTAATCACTCTTTCTGTGAAGAAATTGCTCCTAATGTCCAGCCTAAACCTCTCCTGATACAGCTTGAGACTGTGTCTTCTTGTCCTGTCTCGGACTGGTTGCCTGAGAGAAGAGGCCAACCCCCACCTCACCACGTTAGTTAAGACTAACAAACATGTAACTTACAAACAGGTGAAATCATGAGTATTTTAGTTGCTTAGAGAAAGTCTGGGATATGGACTCTTACCACTTCTGCTTCTCTCTACTGCCTGCCAATTAGATCCAGAACACTCTTAACTACATGTCAGATAAAACAATCAAATGCTTCCAGTGAGCTAAAATAATCTGGTGACAATAAAAATGACAAGGTTGCTTGTTTCACACGATCTGGTGATAAAAAAGCAGAATTAAAATGTAATTACCTTGGAGATTTGGACAATGCGATTGATCTCTGAATCAGCCATTTCTGAAATACATCTTGCTACGTCGATATACATCTCCAGTTCACCTCTCTGCAAACAGAAAAGTAAATGCATGTCTAAACGTCTACTTCTGGCTTTCTTCATCATCAAAACTGGTGAGTTTAGGAACTTATTAATGATAATGATGAATAAGTAATCTATCTTCTAGCCTCACTTAATCTATTTTAGAAATTCTGTATTTGCTGAGGGATTTTACGTACATCAATCTACAAGAACAATGATATTTGGATACTTTTGAAGAGTGTATTTTATTTTTAATGTCAAAGTGCCATTCTTTGAAAGTATTTTCTGTAGTTAAATAGTTTCTTTAAATCACTATGAGAAGCTGAATCCTCTTTGGGAAAAAGAAAGCCTTTCCATTGTTCACTTCTTGTCTTTCAATAAAATTTATTTTGGTGCTAATACTGTAATTTTCCATTACCAAATCGTTTATGAGGGAGGAGTGCACATTAGATTGGTTTCACAGCATCATATTCTAAAATAACTGAAAGTAACTTAAATTGAAATTATGCTGCTCTTTTAGCTAATATAATTATAAATTGTACATCTAATTCATGTTTTGAATCTGATGCATCAGTGCAAAAAGATGGGACTTACCATCATTTAAAAAATACCTAGCTACGGTGTTCATACACCTCATACATACTCCTTACCTGAACCTCATTTGGAAGAAGCTCATATATTTTCTCCACAGCTTGACACAAAAAACTCCAGCAAAACTGGACAGGGTTGGGAAGTTTCATTGCCTGGATGAGACCCTGTAGAACACACTGGCAAATTTCTGGGTTTTTCGTGCGGTTCTTCACTTGAAATGGTTGTATTAGAAGCACTTCTGCAAAAGACTGCAGTTTGTCTTCTGCAACATGTTGCATCCACAGGGACAGGGACATGAAAAGGTATTTCTGAGTTTTCATCTGAAAAGGAAAAATTTTTGCTCAGTTTCAAATTCTAGCTCTTCACTGACCTTGAACTATTGTTAAATAAAATTATAAAAAGAGTGGCTCAAACACCACTTACAAAAGCACTAAAAGTCATAAACATTTCTGAGTTCTTTTCTTCTTCCCTTTTTTGATGAATTTCTTGAATTAAAAAGAGTTCAAACATGTCAATATTCTGTTTTCATTAAAAACTGAAGAACTTACTTTCAATGAATCCTAGACGTCACATCTCCATACGGACAGAGCAATTTTATTACGTGGTGCCCACTGCATTCCTACATAAAGCATACAGACTGTCTAGATAGTCAAGGACAGAAGTCTGATAGCCATAGAACCGTTAATGTTGCTAGCTAGTGAAGAAAATTAATAACCTGTACGTAATGCAGAACTTACATACTCTATGGCTCACCTCATTTTGTGACGTCAAATTGCCACTGCAGCTGGAAAAGTGGTAGTCAGAAATAAAATCTTTTTTTTGGTACCTTACCAATTATGTACCTAAAAACTGCCAGCAAATGCTTGCATAGCTAAGACTAATGAATTAAAACGAAAAACACTCCTTGAAGAGATCATAGAAACAAGCAATTTTCAGAGAATTGTCATGAATCTGCTCCTGAACTTGTACAAAGTGACCGAAATGTACAGTCAAGTGTTCCGTGGGATTCAGGGAGTTTTACATACTGTACCATGGAATCCACATTTTAATTCCAGAAGACCAGAACAGCAATGAAGGATAAGACCAAATTTGATCATACTGTAGGTTAGTCTGTTGGGTATCTACAAAATTAAGGCAAAGTTTTCAAGACATAGCTTTTTTTACTAGTAAGCTAGATCAAGAGACCTCGCTAGAAAAAGTATGCAAGCTTTTGGACAGATTAGGGTGGACCTTTTTTTTAAGCTGGTATAATAAAAGATACTTTTTAGCCCTACATAACATGCTTTATGTCACCAGGTTATCAGAACTATAGGTCTTAAGCAGTAAAGTAAAATCAGTGTAGCAGGTCTTTAGTCTGCCTTGAATTTCAAGGCCCCAGAACAGCTTTTCTCTCATTATAAATACTCACTAAATGGTATTTCTGAAGAAATATGAACCCAGTAATCCTTTCCTGATGAGACAGCCTAAACATTGTCACTGAGGAATTTTATATGAAA
>VWZV01012709.1:2653-13741 GCA_013397155.1 Irena cyanogastra | reverse complement strand
CCCAGTTTACAGGTGGATACTGATGGCTTTCTCCAACTAATGCAATGGGTGCCAGTGCTACTTTCACCAGCTCAGCTGGGACAGATTCAGGGCCTAGAACAGACGATTTGGTCAGAGTCTGAATTTTATACACACATATTTGACTGAACAGCTAAGCAAAAAAAATGTGAACACTGCACTCGAGTTCAAGCTGTAGTAAAGAACTGAAGTGTTACAAAATCACTGTTACTTCCTTTTGCATCGGAGAATTAGCCATCTCATTTATAATGAACAGTTACATTTTTAATGTCCTGTCAAACTGGCTTTTTGTTACTAATAAATAGAAACTTTCTGGTCCCTTGTTCTTGAGTCAATTTACAAGTTAATTATAGATATTCCTCATCTAATAAGGTAGTATTTTTGCATTTCTTATTGGGAGAATAGCAAAGTTTTCTGACACTGCTTTCCTTTCTCATCTTGTAGATGCAGACCAAAAGAACAGTCAGATAAGTGCTAATCTTTGCTACATACCATGTTATGTCAACATAAGTTAACTCAAGTCAAGTTTCCTGGAATCAAAACATGAGCATTTGAACCTCCATTTAAAGTAAAGCTTGCTTCATATGACAGCAGTGAGCTCACTTAGCTCCACACAGGAGTAATCTTCTCTCTATATCTTCCTTAGGACTACTCTGAGACATCTCTCTTTTATCAGGCTTCCTCATGTAAAACCATACTTTCTTCAGGGTTCTTTGCATCTATCACAGCAGTAATCTGTTTAATACCACTCTGTTACAGAGAATCTTAATCCAGAATCACTGAAATAAGGGGCAGAATAAAGTCGGTCTGATGATGGAGTATTAACTGAGCATACAGGCTAACACTTAAAAATTATTTGACTTTCATTCTCACAGGGAAGAAACGTCATCTCACCAACAGAGAGCGAAGGGAAAAGGGTTTAAAAGGCAAAAATCAGGTGGAGAAAACTGAAGTCCTAACTATAAAATATTACCTTATCTTTTTGAATGTAATTAAATTTCTATTTTAAATACCTCACATTAGTGAAGTTCAAATTGGTATTTAGAAAAGTTCTCTTGGCAAATAAAAGCAAGTGTTTAAGGTCATCTCTTATAGCCATAACAAATTTCCCAGAGGAATACGGTAGTTTGATCCTTACCTTTCTTTCCACTTTTAATGGCAAAGTCAATGGCTGCCCTGATAAAGCTGTTTACAGGTAAGTAGCTAAAATCTGGAGGAACTGTGAAGATAAAAGGACTGCTTATATTCTAAAACATCATCAGTGAAAATTATAACCTTCTACTCCCAGGTAAATCTAAAGGCCAAATAGAGCTGTGTTTGAGCTAACTGATTCTGTATGTGATTCAAGAGTATTTAGACCACAAGACTGACAGACATACTGGCCTTTTCACCTTTAAGGCAAGCTAAACATTTCTGGTGCTGAGAGGTGCCAGATCTGAAAAAACAAATTCACAGATCAGCTGAAAAGCCAGGGAACTTCCTTAAAAATATATTGGGCACAAGCTGGGCTTTGAAAGACAGCACTTCAAAAGTTTAGAAGTTTAATGCAGCAGAGACATTCCATATCTATCTAACCTTAGGCATGGACGCATGCATGCAGGCATACATAAAAGCAGAAACTTTGAGAGATATTTCGCTGTGATGTTCATCTATGTTTTGTATTTTTGGTTCCTAGTTTAGTTCACACCAAAATGAACAGCTTCAACTTCATTAGTTTTTGCTTATTAGTAGTATTTCATTAATGATTAATTATCTGACCTTTATTTTACCAATTGATATTGAAACAACACTTAAAGTTAGTGATGTAACAGCCACCCTGAAAGAGCACAGAACACTAATTTTTTATTTCAGCTAACTAGAGAAGATCTATTCTAGAAAAATACTTCTAAAAAGTCAGCTTGGTCTTGTTATGGACTAGTTTTTAAGTATTGATTTTTCTATGCAGTGGGAAGTACTGAAACAAATAGTAGATTAATCAGTTCTAAAAGGCACAGAGTAGATGTCAAATGCATGTGCCATAGGAACAGTAAAACCTGTTTACAGTTTATCCTATAAAAAAATAAAGAAGCAATATACAAGTTTGACCAGAACCATTTAGAACCTTACTTTCATACCGCAAGTAAAAGTAGATGTGGAGGATTCTATTACTAATTCCTGCTTCATGTTCCTTTAGGCACACAGGACCATGAGATCTTCGATTCAAAGTCTGTCATGTCACTTCATAGGACTGCAATGTCTAACTTGTATTCTCTCACGTGTTCTTCACTGTCTTTTTAGTCATGTGCTATTTCTGCATGCTCTTTAAGAAGCAGTAATAAAGCATCTTACCAGACGCCCTGTTCTGAGTAGAAGACAAACAGGACATGTGAAGACGTCCCAGAAGTCTTGCTGCATTTGTCTGAAGACCAATCTGCTCTGAGAAACTAATTATCTGTTGAGACAATAAACAACTAGTTAGACAAATTTCCCTACAGTGCCTCATTCAAGGTGGATACAAACATTATGTAGTTTCTTCCAAACAGACTTGGCTTGCTTGTGCAAGGTATGAAGGTATGCTAGTGCATTATCCAAAGAAGGAAACAGAGGCTACCTTCTTACCTGTGTAAGGGTTCTGATCACTTCATTCAGCTTACTTTGAAACTGTGAGGACTGAATGCTCTCCGACTTCAGCTGCAAGAGAAAAAGAAAAAAAAAGGTGAATTTTGTAAGAAGTAAAAAAAGAAGCAACAAACAGAGAAAAAATTCTGAAAACAGATTACATTTGCACCTATGCCTTTTTCTGGGGAGTGGGAGAGAGAAAAGGAGAAAGCTTACATAGCTGTAAACTTTTCCCCAGAGGCATCACACATGGGCGAACAAGTTCCATTTTATGCAATGCAATTCAATATTGCTTGGTTTGTACCCAACATGAATTTTTGCAAAAATGTGATGTCCTGGTTTACAGCCATTGCTGTAGGAATGGGGAGGATGCATCCCATCTTGCCTTCTAGCCAAATTTCTCCATGAGATTAAGGTACCATTTGTTTGCATATTCTGACCTGTATCATGCCTCCTTCAGAGCCCACCAGTGCAACCAGCCCACTGACAGCAGCCAGACGCTCCATTGTTGGAGAACCCTGGAAGCATAATTCAGGACCAGTGAGCCACTCTGATGACACAACATTACTGTAGGACAAAACACTTGTTTCTTCAAACTTAAAAACCGTAACTACTATCACCAGTACGCCTCTAATCCCAAAAGCCTTTTCAGATCAGACTCCAGCATGGTAGATAATACTAGTCCCTCTCTTGATGAATGAAAGGTTTATATGGAGCTTCCTCCTCACGTCTCCAAATCTGAAGTCATCATGGATTGACAAATCACTTTTTTCCCTAGCACATCTGTGGAATCTGTATCCCACAAAGCATACCAGCACAGTTCAACTCAAAACCAGTTTCTTTATTGATAATTACCTTTGCTGCATTCTTAATATGTATGCTTAGAGTTTGATTTGAAACACCTAACTTTTCCAGATAAATTGAAATGGTTATAATGATTAAGGCACTATAATTACCCTTCTTTTTTCTAGTTTTGACAAGCAGCACCGTATTTCACAAGACATTTTCACTTAATAACCTAGACTTTATCCTTGAGCACTGTTCCAAATTAGTGAACATGTCCAAATAAAGACCTCATTGAGATAAACATTTCTCATAAATTATCCAAGTAAAAGAGAAACAGGGATTTTTTTCCCTTTAACAAACAGGCCAAAGTTATACTCTTGCTTCCAAATATCGATCGAACACCATATTCAGACAGTCATAACTTTTCCTAGCATCACTCCTGCAGAAGCAAGGAAAATTATGTTCCTAATGTTAGTTTTAAACTGCACACTATCCCTTCCGCGTCTCCTCTACCCTCACCCGTGCAAAAAAACCTAAAACAGCAAAACAAGTACAAAAACCAGGATATGCATTCAAACTCCTTTACCTCTGCAAGCACAATTTTTATCCAGGCTGGCATTAGTCTGTTACTCAGGTCTTCAGCTTTCCCATGACCACAAGCTGACAATCCATGTACTATCGCACCTAAAGCTAAGGCAAAACTGTACGTCTGTAAGGTGAAAAGAACTTATTAAAAACAGATTTTACAAAGGAGTCTGTATTCTTTTATACATTTATTATTGAAATATCACTTACATATTTATTATTTCCCAACAATTAGAGGTAATGTCTTTGTCTAGATTACCAGATGCTTTGCTTCAAGTAACATGGGATTTTCTGAGATTAAATCTTTGACACATAGAATCTTTGTTCTAGAGCAGATTTTCTGATATGAAGATAAGAAGCTATAGCACAGGTAGTTAGCTCTGACTTCCTATTTTTCAGACAAACATTCTGAACAGTTTATTAATGTAATAGCAGGCTTTGACTCAAAATGGTTGCCTCTCCCTGGCTCCTTCATTTCCTGGCAAATGTTAACCAGAAAATAACTTGCACTAAAATATTGAGATTATTTTCGGCAATTTGAGGGGTACTCTAGGACACTAGGAATGAAACACACACCTGTAGGAACCCATGGCTATGGTTATGGTTATGCACTGTCAGTGGTTAAGGGAAAGCAAAAATTCAGAGCAGCACAGTTGATGTATTTTCCCACCAAGAAAAATAATTTATAGAAATATGCTACAAAAGAGACAAAAAATGGCAGGATACAGGGACTAAAGACATCAAATGTAACAATTTCTCTTCTAAATGCAATCAAACATATACAACTTGCTTTTATTTCACTGTCCAGTAATCATTATATGCATTAATGAATCAAATGGTAGTCTTAGTAATTGCATGTTACGCAAAATACTTGCGTCAGTATTAGTTAATGACAAAATTAGATCAACATAATTGTCTTGAATTACAGTTTGGGTAAAGCAGTATCCAATATTAAATAGATAAAGAGAAAAAGAGAACTGAAGCAATGCCCAAATACAAAAATATTACCTGCTGATTATTTTCTGCTAAGGTCTGTAGCTTGCTCATAGTCTTCTCAGCCTCAGCTGCCTCTATGATTCCAACACTGAAAGCAGAGACACAGGAACAGGCCACAGAATAGGCAAGTACCTGAAAAAAATTTTATGCCATTAACTAATGTCTAATCAAGCTCACTATAGCAATGGTCACATTGAATAATGTGCCAGTATGATAGAAAAGATACAACATTTTCAGTTTATACTTTCAGGTATTTATTCCCTCTCTGACAGATTCTTCATTGATGCTAATAATGTTAAACAAACACATCTAAAGCTTGGAAGTACTTCTGACTTAACAGAGGTCAAACTCCTGAACTTCCACACAAATGTAGGTATAAACACAAGTATCTGATCATTATTTATGAAAGCATACTCAGCATGTTGTGCTCCCATCAGGAGTACAAACAGGTCCACCAGCCCAGAAAATGAGCATGTAGAACTGTCTCTTGCACACAGCCCACAACACCACTCTCCTGTCCTTGCAGAAGGATTCACTAGCAACATTGCTTTTCTGTTCTCCTGCCTTAGCCATGGAGAATAAGGAAGTCTGAACTACCAACAAAGCAAGTGTGCCAAAGTTTAACCTTCTCTGTACCAAAGTTAGGCAGCAGAACAACACATGACTATGAGAGAAGCAGAGAGCACCTACCTACTGTTCAGGATTGATATCAATTTGACCTGTAGCAGATAACGTGCAGATTGTACCCCTTGCTGCAGCAGGCCAAAATTACTTCTCAAATATCGGGTTATATCCAATCATTTACAGCTCTGAAAGAGCCTCTTGTGTATCTAGCAGCATTCATCCTAGAGTGCTGCCCAAATTTTACTCATCTGTACAAATCCTTACAGAGGTTTTAATTGCAAAGGGTAGGTTTTGCTTCTAATCCCAAACTATCTCATGATGTTAAACAGCTGCTGCTTTTCATCTCGGAAGTTGCTGTACTGAACTCAGCTTAATTTCAATAATGCACTTGAAGATCTCTGGGGACAGATAAATTACTTCATAGCTGTAAGTAATTTTAATGCGTGAACCATAAACTGCAAAAGGCTAATCCCCAACACATACGTACTGCCAAAAAAATAAAACTTCATAGAAGATGATGTTTAATAAAGAGCTTTCAGAACACTATCAACAGAGGGGAAAGAATAATACTATCAATCTCTATTGACTCCCAGAGGGAAAAACAGAGGATTATGCAACTCATAGCTCAGCTACTCCAGGCTTACATACATCATGTACAGACAGGGTTGCTTTTCTCATGCAAAACATCTGCTTGTTCTGATTTTTGTTTTCTGTTGCAAACTTTTTTAATTTCATCAGTTTTCATTCTCACGTTTTACCTCAGCAGAGGTAATAGTTGAGAATGAAGTTACAGGCTAAGTACATGAACCATGTCAAAACTTACAGGACATATCCTGGAAAAAAGTCTCCCTGAAATGCAGGGCTCAGTTTAAGTGTTCAAAACATAAAGAGAATAGTAAATGGGGCCATAGCAGCATACATAAGTACAAAACTCACATTATCTGGTGACACAAAATTTCAAAGAAGTATACAGAAGCACATTGAAGGACAAAGTATTAGCATTTAAATTCTCTCTGAGAATAACTTGTTGTCTGCTTTTAGTAGATCAGATGAGCAGTAAACAACAGTATATAAGACACCCATGTCCATAGTTATTCATGATCCAACTCAACAGTTTAATTTGGGGTTAAGGAATTAAAGACCTTTAAAGGATGATGTCTGTTATCTTTTCAGACAGTTTCTTAACGTCTGTACAAGATTACACATTATTCTATTCTTATTATTGCTGTTATTGTCACTTTTTTTCCAGCAGACATAAAACCATTTATTGTGAAAGAAAAAGTAGAAATCAAGCCTTCCAGTACCATAGATAAAAAGTTTCAGTAAAAAGACTATAGTTATTAAAGGGATGCAACAAAATAAAAGGAAGACTTAAAATTTGTGATAAAATAGGTCATACCTCCTGGACTCCTCTGCTTAGGTCCTCACTGTTGTCCAGGTATTTGCAGAGTTTTCGCAATGAAGCAGAAACATGCACTCGCAATTCTGTTTGGCTACTGTGACTCATAAATGAAAGAACAAGTCCTACTCCTAAAATGCATCCAGTGCTTTAAAAGAAAACAAAAGAGAAAGGATTAAGTATGCTTTGGCTGCTCTGAACTCCCTTTAAACCTCAAAAAAGTTTGCGGGTAAGAAGACCTCTTGGCCTTGCCTGATACCTAGTCCTGTAGATAATTTATTACCAAAGTCAGTTTTGCAAATGGTTTTTATTTCAGACATCCTTTTCAGGAAACAACGGATGAAAGAAGAGCGTAAGATGAAAATCTGTATTTAAATAATAAGTCCCACACATACAGCCTTATTATTCCTTCTGCCTCTGAAGAACCAGTAGCCCCAACAACAGGCACCACAAACTAGTATGAAGGAAGTATGGATCCAAATTTCCATGTGCAACTTGTCCTGACAGCATAAACTAGGAAATTCCAGTTAAACAGACTAATTGCAGGTTCACAGGGTGTACTAGCATTATCTATGGCTGTCAGACTCCTTTAGGAGTTGTTTCATTTGCAAAAGTAATGAAATTAGTGATTAAGCCAGAGAGCTGCTAAGATGGCTTTCTTAGCCAGGTAAGAAATTAAGGTATTCACCTGCATTTCTTAACAGGAATGGTCAGGTGTGCATTCTAACTGGTATGTATTAAAATTTGCATAAGCTACAGTGGAGCAGCTTCATCAGGGCAGACATATCTAGCACAACTAACTGTTTGATTCTGAGGACACTTAAAATTGCAACAAGAACATAGTTTCATAGTTTCATAATTTAATAGGGCAGTTGGCACAAACATCTCCACAGTCTCCACTTCTTTTTCAGATTTTATCAGAAATTCCATTCTGGACCAAAGATCTTATACTAAATTCTGCATGTGTGCTCCCATAACAAGTTCCAAGTCATCAGTTTCGTCAGAAAACTTCCGAACAGTTCTGGCCTCTATCATGAGATACTAAAGCATAGCAGACACTTATTGCTCTGAAGGTGATCTCTTACTGGCACACATCCACAATTGCTCTTATTTGTAGATGATTTTTTTCCCCCTTGCACATCTCCCTGACACTGCCTGCAGCAAGCAGCCAAATGAACATGACTAGTATCTTAGGCAGTCTCCTATTCAACTTAAAAATAGCAAGAGCTGGTGCTTTTACCCAGCTAGGTAAAAAAAAAACATATGAGAATAACATTAGTCATATTTTCAAGATAATTTTTTACAGTGACTGGAGATTAAGGATGATTAAGCATGGCTAGAAGACACGGAGGGGTGTCTTGGAGGTATTTTTTCCAGCAAAGATCAAACAAACCTATTTAAGTAACTGGTATATATGAATTAATGACTAGCCAACAAAACAAGGGCATGGCTTATATACAAAAGTTCTAAATTCAAGTTTACACTACTTCTTGTTGACAAAACCACACGGAAAGAAAACAGAGTTTCTCATCAGAGCTATAGTATTTTATGTTATTTGCTGTTAATAAAGACTTAAAACATAATTGGAGACTAAAGCTTAAAACTTCACCTTCTCTGCTTCCCTTTTTGTTACTCACTATAGCTGTCACTTGGCTACCTTATTTGTGAGCTACATAAAATGAGTATTTAGGTACATTTCATCTACATGGTATTTCAGATTTCCCAGCACATTTTAAGTGTTTTACTGCCAGAGCATCAGGTTGCAGGGAGTCCTGCCTTCCACCGGGCATAGTCTGAGCCTGGACAGCACTGATTCCCACACTTGCACTGCTCAGCAGACCTATGCTGAAAACACTGTTGGCCTGTTTTTTGCGAAAAAGAAAATCACCGATTTAGCAGGAGTGAAAATGGTGAAAATGCTCATGCCTCACAGCTGATCATGCCTGTATTACACTGGATGAAAAGGCTGGAAAGGACCTTCCTTTGGAACAGTAGTTTACAAGTAGAAATGCAAAATTTGGACAACTCTGCAACATTTACAGCTTCACATGTTTGCTCACAGAGAGAATTCGTAATAGACACCAACTTCCTCTTAACCTTTAAAAACCATAGACAGCACAAAAAACTACCCCCTCTTCAATCTTCCCTCTCTTGCTTGGCATTGTTTCAAATTCTTTTGGCAAAGTCTTGCCACCAGAGAAGTCTGGCTTGGCTCTTCTCTGAGGCTTTGATCTCCAGCTAACAGGTTGCACAAACCAGCAGAAATAGGCATGACAAAGGGGTGCAGCTGGTACAGTCTCTGTGTACTGTGTGTCTCACCCTGTGCCACTCAAAAGGCAACAGAAATCCTCACTAAGCTATACAGGTTCACAGCCCAATGGTGCACAGCTGTGGCTCCTCAGATCTTTTCAGAAAGTGCACTGGAGAAAGGAAGGCAAAGGCAAACGGGAATTATTGCTGTTTCTTTTGAACAGTGAAGAACTGGGCAGAGTAATGCTCAAAATCAAAGAAAACTTTATGCACTCACACTGAGCCGCTCAAGATACTGCGGTTCCTTCCCTAATTTGAAAGAGAGATGACAACTGTGGAAGAAACATCCTGCCATGCTATGTTAGTTGTCTCATGGCAACTGACACGTGTTTTATTGTCTTAGGAGTTTCAAATTCTAACTGTAAAAGCTTAAGCAATGTAGACCAAGTCTGTGACTGATTCTGTTTTAGGGAGCATGTGGACCTCCAAAAGGGCCTTTCCAGTCTGCCTGAGCTGGTGATTATATGGAAAGATTGAGAACGGGCTGTCTCCCTGTCCTATTCTTACACTTTTCTGCCTAGAATTAAGGAAGAAAGTGTGAATTAAAAAGGTATAGTTCAAAATAAAATACCATCAGTAATAAAGGAAACTCACTTGTACTCCAGACTGGTGTCAAAGCAGCAGTCCTCCAACATGTCCTGGGACTTCATGAGAACCAAGTTCATCTGTTGACCAGGTATATCACTACAAAACCAAACCAAAAGAGAAACAAAGAAAGAAATCCAATGCCTGACAGTGGGAGGAGGTACCTGATAAAACATGATCTCAGCTATACGTGTAACTATTTATAAGCTGAAAATTCATGACATTTCACATTATTAGCTCTCTCAATCTCGCTTCACCTCATTGCCTAACTTACTGATAAAAAAAGGAATGTTTACATCTCACCCCAAAGATGTCATATGGACTCCCCTCTAATAAAACATGTACTCAATTTTCATAATGAACAGGACATCTTTAATGGAAAGTAGCTCTATGATCTGATATAAGCTATGGCTACATCTCCATGAGTTTTGATTTGTTGCAAGACAATGCTTTGAAGAATGTGTAAGATTAAGCTTTCAAACCATGCAGGGCAGTGAAAGAGTAAAACTAGTCTGCAAGAAATGTTAGCTAAATGTATTCACTTAACACTCCTCACCACCAAAATAAAACAAACACAAGCCCCCAAAATATTGATTCACATACTCCAAAATACTGAGCTGATATAACTTGACTCTTAAAGAGTCTAAAAGAGTCTTTTAATGCTTATGTGTAGTTCTGTTGTCCCACTGACTAAACATCTAGAGGTAGTTCATTCCCATATTACGTCACTGAGTCAGTGGCAGCAAGGCATCAAGACACCAAAGCATGAAGATTAGAACTCAGCAATGCCACAGTTTTAACAAAAGCAGGTGCCTTGGAAATATTAGTTTCACTGAAAAACTGCCAATCAAATCTGTTTGGTACCTGTGCTTGTGCACTAATTAAACATTTTTAATGGGTATATAAGAAGAAAAGATCCCTAGCAGTCAAGACTCTGGAGGAGTATAAAGCCAAACCAACTTCTTAATTTCTCTGGGATCACCAGAAATTTGCAACTGAGGCCAACCTTTTGGAAAAGGAGGCATTTTCTAATAACTTCAGAACACCTCTGTGTTACAGCTGTAAAGACAGCTTTAAAGACAGCTCATTACACTACTTCCGCTGTAGCTCCATCCTCACATTTTTAACTCACACGACGTAAATGAACACTGTCCCATGTCCAGGGACCCCTTACAAAGGAACCAATG
>VWZV01012705.1:0-82441 GCA_013397155.1 Irena cyanogastra | reverse complement strand
ATATATATACTATATATATATTCTTTTTGTACGTTTACTTCAAAAGGGATAACATAGTATGAACAGTACTACAAAACCAAGGTGTTTAAGAACTAATGTAGTCCCAACATACAAATTTCTTATGATTGGTGTCATTATATTAAACCAAGAAGATGTCTTGCATCTATTTGGGGCCAGTATTTAATCTCTGAGATGTAAGAATACCAAAAACATGTCGATAATAATGCTTTTTCAATTTTTAAACTATGTTAAATCAAGGGAATTAAGTGTATTCTCATAGATTCTACTGTTTCCACTGAGTGGTGTACTCAAGAAGCAAAGACAATCAAGAGCTGTTGCTACTCAGAGACAGACCACTGCCAGAAGCAGTTTCTCGTGTATCTACTGCACTCACTGCTTTCTAAATTTCAGATATCAAAAGAGTAACAATATTCTAATCTTTGCCAGAACATTTTCAGTTAATTTTTTGATTAAAAACTAATTTTTAAAATGAAGATTCAATGCAAAGATTTAATATAAATTAGTAAAAACTGAAATAGTTCAACCTATAGGTGCTCAAATATCAAAAGCAAACAGTACTATAGAAAGCATGGAAAAACAAATTTTAAAATGTCATATGACATTAAGAAAATGGACATATTTACTGACAGGGGGGCAATGGACCTTTGGCAGAGACATTTCCTAAAGAAAGCCCCACCACTTTGCTGTTCAAAGCAATACTGAATGCTTTTTGTTCCTTGGGCTGCACTTCTCTTTTGTGTAGTGAAAAATGGAGATAAATCAGACTCTGCCCAAGCTCCACATTCCTCCACCAGCCTAAGTACTATTATTCAGTATATGAAATTATTCAGTATCTAGAAAAATATACCAAAGAATGTTACAAACTGGAAAATTCATTTAAGTAAAAAGCTGTCTCAACTACTGCATTCAACTCACATACAAAATCTACTACCTTCTAATTTAACAACTATTTAGTTTTGTCATCAATTACTACAGTTTTGAAGTATTTCCCCCCACCTCAGTCTCAGAAAAATACAAAGGTGAAATTCCAGTCCCTCATTTGTTACCAATTAACAAATAAATCCACTATTTTCTGTAAGTTAATACAATAAATTTATGTTTTATCTCATTCATTCTCCATTTGGAACTTGGTTCTTGTCAGTAATTTGTCCTTATTCTCTGCTGTAGATATCATTTATAGTACAGTTCCTTTCCAATAGACAACTATAAACATAAACCAGGGTAAGAGGGTTTAAAAAAGGGGTTTGAGTAAAATAAATGTAAATTTACCAGCCCTTCTGGCTGTGATCTTGGAGCCATGCCGCAGTAAACGAATGCACACTTCCTTGTTGCAGTGGTTAACCATCCGCAAATGAATGCTTCTCTTGGTTTGGATTTTTACAAGACATTTCACCATGTTGACTATTAATTCCGCTTCTCAAAGTCTTGTAAAAGCTCTAGCCATACCAGCTTTGACCTTTATTAAGTTCTCACTGAGTTTTGAGAGACTAACACACAAGTCACTCTCAATGAATCAAATGACAAGCTTCTAACATGGCCAACAAAAATATCCCAGCAGGGAACAGAACCAGAGGTTATTTTTAAACATTTCCAAATGCCTCATAATGTACAATACAAACTTTCACAGCACCCATCTCAGTTAGCAGTTGCTAGCATAACAGCTGAACCACACACAGAGGTATAAAAATATCTAAGGCACCAAAACATAGTGCAGTTAAAAAAGAGGCCAACATTCGTAGTCCCATTATTTTTCTAAAAAGCTCTAATATGCCAGTAATGTCAGTTCCCCATCACTGCCTGGAAATTATTTGTGAAACATGTAGATACAATGGAAAAAGCCTATGCTGTGCTTACTCACAAAGCAAACCAGTGAGATGAAAACACATTCATTTCTAGCCTAAAATAAAAACCTGACCTGCTCATGTGAAAGCAAGAACAGAAAAATTTTAAGTCTATTTAAAAAAAAAAATCTCTCTTTACATATAAGCTCCAGTTCCCACTTGAGGACAATTGTTGGACAGATTCTTATCCACCAGAAAGAAGTGTTGTTTCAGAAGGCTGGGCACTTCCCTGTTCCTGCCCAGCAGAGATACACAGGTTCTCAAAAAAGCATGAGGCACCTCTGCTGGTTGCTGATAACTTGCTCCCGCTGGAGCTGGAAGGCAACCATACGCCTACCATAACATCACACTATCCTATGGGAAAGAAACTCTTTCCTGGTACACCAAAGCCACAGAGAAGGGACAAACTGGAAGGAATGTACTGGTGGGGATGCAGTCTCTCACTTCCCAGAATACTCATCTGTAATGTTTATGACATGTTGTGCTATCTGAATTTTCATTATCTGATGTCCTTGTTCCCTTTGTACCAAAAAATCAGTGATGTTCATGCAAATAAGTGGGAAAGAGAGGAGTAGGGGAGGGAGTCCTGCAGATGTCTATTTTACACCCAGGTATTTATCTCATAAAAGGCATCTGCTTCAATGAAGCTTTTGGAAAGCATCTTTATGATGCCTCCCTTTCCTACACAGCCTGTATAGTACAAATATCCAGCAGAGGTCCTGTTTACTCCTTCCTCTGCCAGAGCAAAGATTTCTCTCTTCCTTTCCTGCAAGCACTTTTTTGTGGGTGTGAGGAAAGATCAAGTACCCCTTTGCTTTCTATCTCAATTTTGTCACTCCTTCAAAATTAAGATTCTGTCTTCTCATTTTTATTCTCATAACTGTTTCAACAGCCAAAACAGGATCATTACATTCTAACTAAAATGGGTTAACTCTTCATTGTGTACATGGCTACAAAAACTGGAAAACGTGAATTCTTACAAAAACCTAACCACCAATGTGTTCAATATATAAAGGAAGGCCTATACAAGGACTCAAGTGTCAGCCAGACAAGATTGTGAAAGATTTCCAACATTTGAAACATTTCCAAATGCCTTATAACATTGCAAACTTCCACAGCATCCCTCTCAGCTAGCAGTTGCTAGCATAACAGCTGAACCACACGGAAGAACAAAAATATCCAAGGCGTCAAATCTTAGTGCAAGGGGAAAAAAGGCCAGTGTGCTCCTACATACTGATGTTGAGAAGTAAAATCTATCATTTATGTTTCATGTGACCATGCTTATGCAAAAGAGAAATGACGGTGTTAATCTCAAATCGCTCCCCATAGTTTTATCTACAGATAAGTAAGGGAGAAATCTTAAAATCTTACAACTGACTCAGAAACTCCTGGTCTATACTAACCCTCAGCAAGAGACTATCTAAAAAAAATTAAAATAGTTGTACCTACAAAAGCTCCACATGCCTCTCCTCTACAACCAAATCTTGCACAGCTGAACACCCTCACAGAGACACACAATTAGACTGATGGTAGCAGGTGCATGCTCATTCCTATACATAGAATCATTAAGGTTGGAAAGATCACCAGGTCTGTTAACCCAGCACTGCTGTGTTCACTAAACCATGTCCCCAGGCACCACACCCACACGCCTTTTGAACAATTCCACAGAGGTTATTGATTCAACTACGTCCCTGGACAGTTTGTTCCAATGTCTGACCATATTTTGGTAAGAAAATTTTTCTTATAGCCAAACTAAACCTTCTCAAAGTGTAATGTGAGGCCACTTTCTCTTGTCTGTTATTTATTACCTGGGAGACAAGACCAATCCCCACCTGTCTGCACACTCCTTTCAGGGAGTTGTAGAGACTGATGAGGTCATCCAAGCCTCCTCAAAACTAAACAGCTCCAGAACCCTCAAATGCTCCTCACAGGACTTGTGCTCCAGACCCTTCACTCAAACAGTACCATTCTCTGGACATCTTCCAGCCTCTCAATGTCATTCTTGCAATGAGGGACCCAGAACTGAACACAAGATTTGAGGTGCAGCCTCACCAGCAGTGAGCATAGCTCAGTTCTTACTCCTTGTGTGTCCTGTATTGCTGCTATACAGATTGTGTTACTGCCTTCTTTGACCATTTGATTTTGGTGAGACAGACTGCTGCCTGTCCTGATCATTCAGCAACAGTTTTGCAGGTGGTAGTCCATTGTCTCTGGACTTTCTAGTACCAGAGGCTATCACAGCTTCACTTATTTGTGTAGACTGTTTTTTTTTTAAAAAAAGATAACACCATGCCTCTCCAGTCACAGGATATTAATGTGCTTTTTACAAAGTGATAAAAGCTTATTTTTGGTCACTTGATACTTCTGTGCTGAGATTTCATGCATGAATTATTGATCTGATAACATTGACTTCTGCCTTTCGGACAAAAAATGAAAGTATGCTTCACTGGGCCAAGACATACACAGAGATACCAAGGCTGTTTCACGTCTGTGGCACGCTAAAAGCAGTTTTCCAAAGCAGTTGTGTCAGTCTCAGGGCTGGATGCCTCTCCTCTTCCCATCTCCTGCTCATGCCCTTACCTCAACACAGGACCTTGGTTGACCCTCTTGATGAGCCACTCTATAGCTGATTCCGGCAATAATAGGACACTGCACAGTTAAGAGAGTTTTGTTTGGTTTTGATTTTTTTGTTTTAATTTGGTTTGCTGTTGTTACTCGGTTTGGTTTAGTTTTGTTGTTGTTGTTCTGAATGTATTTTATTTACTGAGGTTTTTTTGTTTGTTTTTTTGCTTTGTTTGGTTTTTTTTAACCCCTTCTCCCAGTTCACACTGGATAGTCCTGGTGCAAGGGAAAAGGTGGGAATCCACAGAAGTGGATGTTGGGAAGAGATCCAGCATGACTGTTGAAGAGCTGTGAGATCAGTTCAAGCTGCAATTTGATAACATAGCCAAGTTTTCTGCAGGAAAGGTCCAAATCCTGTTAACCAAGCAGCTGGTGATATTTAACAACATATAAAGTATGCAGTTAAATACCACCAGCAAATATGTCTATTAGCTGTTCATAGTAACAACAATCTGTCTGACTGAAAGGAAATGTGATTTTCAAACCTCTGTAACACAAACATTTAAAACAAGCACTGTCCGGTGAGCATATAGCAATAAGTCACCAGTTTCCAAAAATGGATTTCATTGCCTGGAGTTGTAAGTGCAGTTACAGGATGCAAGCAAGGACGTGTGGTTACACACAGCAGGCTGCTGTTAACTCTGCAGTGGTGACAACTGCCCAGAGGAATCACAGTGGTGGTACTTGGCTGCTAGAAGGCAAATTCTCAATCTGAAATACACATGTATTTCACAGCGGAGGCAAACAAGTAACTGTTAAAACTAGCAGCTGCTGCTAATTATGATAAGGTATTCATGCAGACCATGTAATTCACCCTGTGCTTGCTACATTCAGTGTCCAAACTCCGAAGAATGAACAAAACATGTTCATGCAACTCTTACAAAATAAAATTAGTATATACTTCCATGGAAAGGAAGATACTCAGCTTTTTTCAATTTCCCATGGACCAAAACAAACCAACAGCAAAGATCATATTTCCCAGCCTCTGAAACAAATACCTCACTACATCTCAAGCAAGAACTGGTGTCAGATTTTGTTTGGTTGGCTTCGTTTTTATTAGAACAGAGGCAATTATCCTCATTTAAGCTAGCAATGATGTTCATGTCATTGTTTGCAGTGACCATATCTCAAAAAGAAAGGTGTTCAATGTGATATTAAAAATATCAAGAAATAAAGAAATACATGCAAAACATAGTCCTACAGAATAAATTCAGACTGATCTTCAAATAATGTCCTTTTTTTGTCAAAGAAATTAAATTAGCAGACTAAATCAGAAAGAAGGAAATATAAAAGTAAAGGGAATCAAGAAAAACAAGATATCCAGCAGTAAACAGCCAGTTTTCACTCCTGAATGATTGCTGACGCTATCCAGAAAGAGGTGCCATCTTGAGACTATTTCCCGAGATCCTTTTGCCTGACAATTTAAAAGATTTTTTGAAACAGAAATCAAATAGCAGTAACTTTCCTCACAATGTATCTCCCATAAGGCTTATGCACAGTTTCTTGAGACAGTGATCTTTTCTGGGTATGACATACAGATGTTTAACGATTAAGAATACCTAATGAAAAATGCTAGATTTTTTTTCCATATCCCTGAGTCAGTATCACACATTTTTCCATATGCTTTGTAATAAATATCAGCAGGAATTGGATAAGTGACTCACCTTCATCTAAAGGAACCTCTTCCTCCTCACAAGGAGAGGGAAGGAGAGGCTGCAGAGGTTCCATGTTGATTATGAGTTGCTTGTTCAAGGAGGGAGAGCTGCGACTCTGGGTAATGCTGGTTCTAAAAGAATGGGGAAAACAGGGTCAGTTTGCTTACTGGAATTAACTGCAGTCCAATAGGTCTCATCTCTGAATCATTTTGCATAAATTACTAGGCCTTGAGCTGTTGTAAGAAGCTCTACACATTGAATGCTGCTTTCAGCTGTGTTATGTTGCACCCTCTGCAGATGTAAACATTTCAACATCTGAAGTGTGAGAGAGGTTTTGTGCTGATTTAGCTCCTTTACACTGCCTGACTTCCTTTCGTCTTAGGCAGGATTTCGTGCAGGGTTTTTCATCTCCACAGTGCACAGCAAACATTAGTATTTGGATTTAAGGAAAAGAAAAGTTGTTCCATCGCCTCCAGAACTAGATAAAGGATTTGTTACAGTTCAAGCACTGAGGATCAAAGACTAAAGCAGGAACAACTGTATCCCTGTGGTTTACAGATACAGAGTGCTCTCAACTCATGCCCACGCACCCGAGATGCTGCCTCTACACCATGCCTCCTAGCACTCAGACTGGTTTTCTTTATTATCTTACTTCACGCTAGGAGGCTTTCCTGGTAGCAGGTGTTCAATATGATCTGGAAAGTTTTAGGAATGCTGCTGATTTTCTTCAGTCATGATGCTTATTAGGCTACAAATATATTACTGAGAATATAAAATGGCTCTTTTGAATATATTATCTAGGAATTACATGATACAGGCCTGAAGCAAGAGTCCTGCAGTAAATCTTAACCATTATATTATAAAATATTTACTTTGACAAAAGCAAAGATGAAAAGGAAGAGTATTCTACTTGACTTCAAATGGTATACTGATACAGTGCTGATGTTTCACAAAATGCATTTCAAGTCTGCACAAGATGCTCAACTTAAAGTTCCACATAAACAAACTGAAAAAAAGAACCTATTGCAAGTCAGAAGATGTAACTGTGTGTTGCTGAAGATTTATGTGAATTTGGGACACAGGTGTCCAACTCTTAACCCACGCTAGCCATCAGAAATAATCTGTGGGAATAAACAAGCTCAATTGCCATGATTTCTTGTGTCGTCACACATGCCCAAAGATATTTATATCCTCATTTGCGTTCTCTGCACACTCTCTGATAACTATTTAGTTTAAATTTTTACTGTCCACAGAGGTTTTTCACTCAGGTTAATACAGTTATAGTCACTCCAACCCAACGATAAATCCATAGGCTTTTCATGCAATCCCTTAACCTTTGTGCTTGTTGTAAAAAGCTCTCAAACAACTCCCAAAATGCGATTTGTGCCTGGGAGCACCCACAGGCTTTCTGCTCCATACTTATTTATTGCTTTGACCCTGCATGACCACAGACTCCAACAGATTTTCAGTACACAGTGCTTTAAGCATAATATCCAAACACAAAGATACTGAGCAGTACCCTCCTCTCAACTGCTTGTTTCGGTACCACTGAGTTGACTTTGAGGGTGAGGGCAGAAGGAGGAAAAACTTTATATGGGTATATGTTTACGTTCAATCAAATATTTTTTTCTGAATATTTTGCTTTTGAAAAACTGTCATTTCCTATCCCCTAAATCCTCTTTCACAGAGTAGCTTTTCTTACAACATGCCTCTTTTTTTGAGCTGAAAATTTTCTATACTTTTTGCCTGTTTGTGCTTCTAGAAGGATCAGCTACCTCTGTCTTCCATTTCACAACCTGAGCTATAAAAGCACCTGAAATCATTATATTCCCTAGTCTTTCTAAGAAACTGAACATGAAGCTTCCATAATATTATAAATGCAAGCTTTGTAAGAAGGTTAATGATAAAAGATATACATTGCTATTTATGGATGTTAAATCCATGTGATGTTACTTTACAAACTTATTTGCTCTCTGATCTGTTTCTTTATGTACACTAAGTTTTAAACAATGTGTTTAAAATACTTCTAAATACAGAACTCAAAGAAAAACAAAATACAAGTTAAAAAATAAATGTATGAAAATCTTTTCTTATGCTGGAACAAAGAGACCTCTTGGAAAGTAGGCAGTAAGATATTTCCTAAAGTGAACAACTATTCTCATTTAAAATGCATTTGTGTGCCCAAGTATTCTATATTGCCTCAATGATGCATCTATAGTCTGCCTTCTGTATTATCATTTAACACATTCTAGACCTTCACTTACCCCATTTTAAAATGTAATCTGGAAAAACATGTTTTAAAGTATGCTTGCATGGCCTACCTATTAATTACATTATAGGGCTGGACAACATATTATAAATATTTACCGCAAATAATTTAGTCTTTTAGTAAAGACAATCCACTTTTATCTCAAATATAGACAGAATAGCAATATTCAATTAAAAATAAACAAAGAATGTTCCCCCAAACATGAAATCTCAACAAAAATAGGAATATTGCTGTTGAATGTTCAGACGGTTAAGTAATGTGTTTTTAAAAAAGGTTTCAAATGATGGCCTCCTTTTCTGAAGCATTTTAATCAGATTCTTAGGAATTTTTACTGTCACTACAATGAGTGATAAGGATATGAAAGCATTAATTTGCTTGCAAAGTCTAGCAGCTTATTCCTTACAAGCCAAACTTTCCTCCAAAAGAAAAATTCTCTAATACTTTTTCCTCTTTACTGAATGAGCTTCATGCTTTTTAATCTGACTACATTATGGAAAAACTATGAAGTATACTTTGAAACATACCCATAAACATACACAAACCAAGAACTTTCAAAATCAAACAAAACCTAGGAATGAAATTAGAGTGTACTTTTCTGTCAGGATCATACAATAACTGTTTAAGCCATAACATAAAAAATAATAAAAGTTATCAATCTAAGTGAATAAAGTAAAACTCAGCTCCAAAGCAGCACAGATTAGGTTCTCCTTTATAGGAGACATTGGTCCTAATTTTGTAGCATTGTCAGACATATATTTCCTAAGGTTTGCGTGCATAATTGTGGAAGGTCAGAATGGCAGCCATTGCACTCGACAGAAAAGGAAGGAGAATATTTCTGTAGAAAACAATTATCCTTGTAGTCCTTAAACTTTAACACTGAATATCAAGACATACCTGTGAACTTCAGGAGGTTCCCTCTGGATTTTAGAGCTTGCCTCCACAACCTCTTTGGCTACTTTTCCACTGCATTAAGAGATGAAATGAATATTCAAGTAAATACTAAGATACATGCCAAAAATCACATAAATGTGAACAATTAAGTTACATTTTAAAAAATTAAAAAGAAAGGGGGAAAAATGCAATAAAGTGCATACATAATGTCCCAGAATAAAATAGTGCTGACTACTTGCCCACAAAACTACCAAAGAAAAAGCAACTTTCTGTAGTAGAACACTACGGGTGGAAGCGGACTGCCTCTTTATCTCACACCTGGTTCAGAGCTGCCCAGCTGCAGGGGACATAAAGTCTCTGCACTGGCCACACATCCTTGTTTTTACAGAAGCTGCACCAAAAGTGGAGCTTTCTGCTGGTGGAGCTACTCTTGACAGAAGTGTCTGTGTGAAAACTCCTGCTTTTTTTTTAAGTGACACTAGAAAAGGCAACAGGAACACTTGCAAATCTTAACATCAGCTAGGTATGAACAGACCCTCCAGCAGGAAAATCCCTGAATCCGCCATGAGTAATTACTTACATTTTCTTACTTCTTGAAATTATTTACCATGAATAAGAAACAGCAAACACCCACCTATATCGAAATCTACTGCCTTTAAAAAATATCTTGCTGCTGGACATTGTCTTGATCTGACTGGACTTTGCATACCTTGAAGAAAAATAACAGAGGCCGTCACCTTTTCAAGGACATGATAAGCAAAAGTGAACAAGGCAAACTACAAGCTTTGTTATTTTTATACCATGAAGTAATATTCAAAAAATGAGCTTTTCAACTTTTTTAAGACCTTTATAAAAGCTAGACTATGAAGCGCACGTAAAATCAGACAGCACAGAATGACTGAACATGGAACAAGTGATTGTCATGAAAACAAGAAAATTGTATGCAGACACTTGCTGCATCTCTGTGAATTTTCATTCCCAGGATTAAGGAAAGACCATGGTACACCAAAAACCTCTGGGACGTGTGCCCCACCTTGTTTGTGGGAAAATATGGCTATTTCTGCTTTTCCAGTAGGAAAACAAAGAAATAATAAAGACAACAACTTGTCTCCCAAAGTAGATGCTTTTCCAGTACCTCTATTCAGTCAACTTTTTAGTAGCCTACCCTACTGCTTCTCTGTAATCACCAAGTACCCAGCAACTTTTTATGACAGTCTTTTATAACAAAGACCATGCAAGACTATCTCACACACCATTTCCTTGATGTTCTCTTGAAAAATGGTAAATTGATTTTGTACAGAGTCTCTCATTCCCAGGCCCTAGAAAACAACCTTCCGTGATTAATATCTACTTGAATAATTGCAACAGTGACCCCTGAACCTGGATCAAGACAGGACTAAAGCTCTGTTTTTCGAAACATGTCATGTAATCATGACCTTACCTTAAATTCCAAGTCTCAAACTCTTCTAGGAAGAGGAGAGGACCAAATTTGATTAAGGCAAAGTGTCATTGCTGTGAAATATTTACACAATCTGACAATGTCTGCTTTAATCTCATTGTTGGTATTATACAGAACCTAAACAAGATATCAGATATCCTCACTGCAGCCTATGGAGGACCCTGCAGCAGGATGACACACTCTGGAGGAAGCTGCAGCCCATGGAGAGCTCACACATGAGCTGACTCCAGGCAGACATTGTGGCCCATGGAGGGGAACACAAGATGCAGCAGGTATATCCTGAAGGACTGCAAGCCAATGGGAAGGACCCATACTTGAGGAGTTCATGAAGGAGACTGGAGTAGAGAAAGAGTGTAAGAAGGAAGGAGCAGCAGAGAGGAACTGCAATCCCCATTCCCCATCTCCCTGAGCTGCTCAGGGCAAGGAGGAGAAAAAGGAGTCAGAAATGAAGGAGTAAAGTTGATCCTGGAACAAAACAGGGGAAGAGTGGTTTTAGTTCTGTCTCTGTTGACAAATTGAAATAGAGTGAAAAGGTTGAAAGGAAATTAAAGTAAACTTCTCCAAGTCAAGTCTGTTTTGCCTGTGACAGTAATTGGTAAGCAGTCCTTCTGTCTTTATCCTAAGATACAAGCTATTTTATAACACTTTTTCCTCTTAACCCGTTGAGCAGAGGGAGTGAAAGAGCAGCTGGGTAGGCATCTGGCATCTAGCCAAGATCAAGTCTCCTAAACCATACATTTGTGACCAAAACCCAAATAGTTAATATTATAGCCATTTAATACCAAGAGCAGAGAGGTGATATTCCTGTGAGTCTCCCTGAGGCATTTTTACATTGAGCTAGGTCCTACTCAAAGAAAGTAATTTGTCTTCTTTAGGTGGAAATAATCTCCTATTTCTATTTATTTCTTGTAACATAAAATAAAACTACCCAAACACCATGCAGCATTTTCCTACTTAAGTCTACTTACAACAGAAAATGCTTCTGGATAAACTTCAAATTAATTTTTATTTATAGACTACATTTAGGCTTGATATAGTCTCAAGCACAGTAGATGTTGACATAGAGAATTAAAAAATGCATTGTGCCAGCTCCTACTCCCTGTTTCTTTTTTCTATCCAATTAAATATATCAATTGGATAGATTATATATTATTGTATCACCGCTGAAACTAAAGAGAGACTCGTCTCCAAATTAAAGCCGGCCATTAACATTCAGGTTAGAAGACACATTTTTCCTATTTAATTTTTATTTACCATTGCAGCAGCCCCCTGGCGTGGCTGTGTGCCAACACAGAAACAGTAATATTTATAAAATATGTGAGAGGCTGTAAGGAAAAACTAATAGCAAGAATAAAAGCTACATGCCTAGAGGGAAGCATCAATAAATAGATCTAACAAAGTCAACAGAGGGCAGAAAGAATGCAGGGGCATTTTTAATGAGGAATTATTATTAGGTTCTCTTTCAGGAAATAGGGAGGGAGATACTAAATTTTTTTTTGTCACTTTAAAGGCTTTTTATGTATGGCAAGATCACAGATATCTTTCAAAATCTAAGAACATTTTCATTTCTTCCTTAAATCATTAAAGAGAAATGTTTATTTTTCAATCAACTCTTACTAAGCCTTGGATTTCAAGTGGAAGAACAATTACCTCCTATCAGAAAAGCCCAGAGAATCAAGTATAGCACATTTTTTCCTCCATTCTCAAAATATTCCACAGCAGGGCTAAGATTAACGTCTATGTTCCCAGACACAAATGTAATACTCTGTTCATCCAATATCTCACTACAGAGCAGCAAAGCATTGTGCTGGAATCAAAACCCTCCTGTTCTTTAGATTTTAAACAATTTCTGATACTGGCTTGGAGTGAAATAATATTCCCCATCAACTTGCATATTTTCTGTTTGCATTTTGCCTTCTTAAATGGAGCATTTCACAATGAACAATCTTCCACTCACATACTTTTTTTTTTTACTTTTAGTGTAGATAATGATTTCAGGTGTACATACTTGTAAAAAGCCTGGTTCTCCACCCCACACTTCCAAAGATGCTTGCAGGCTGCTGGTGTAGAGGTATGGAATGACAGCACAGCCTTCTTCTAAGTGCAAGGAAAAGAAAGCAAATGAAAGCAGTGAAAATGTTGAATTCTCAGTGATTGAAATAGCTCTACCTAATGGCATCACCTTTAACCAGATACACTGAAGACCAAGTTTTCCGGTAATTATCAAAAAAATACCCCACATTGATCCAGGTATCAATGTTTGGATTTGCAATCACATATAGATATATTCTATACTTTAGAGTGGGTGGGTACAGCTTTAGCCCTTAAAAATAAATTAAAGCTTGACTCCAAAGGCATCCAAAACCATGAACAATCCACATATCACAGCGTGAATATTAAGCGAGAAATGTCTCAACCCTTTGCAAATTAGACATTTTTTCAAAAATTACTCACATTCATTCATATTCTATATTTTAGTTACAATACTAAGTACAATTATTGATTATTTAGTATTTTATTTTTAAAAAATGTTGTTTTATACAATCTTAATCAAATACAGAAGTTCTGTAAAAATATTAAACATCACCTCTTTCTGAGCTCCAAACACATAAAACGTCTTCCCTTCAAATTTCAGTTTATAGACATCAGACCTAGAAAAAGAATAAATATTTAATTGTAGGGGAAAAAAAGATAGAACTATGAGTAAGAACAGTAAGTAGTATGTAAGTTTCCCTGATTACCAAAGTCAAGAAGGCTATCAAATGACAAAAGCCATCAACTGGCCTTACAAGTTTTAGGATAAGATTATTTAATAGTTTAATTTTTTTAGATAACATAAGCCCAAAGTATTTCTTTTACATCCTTATGTACCTTCAAAGAATTAACTTTGTCTGTTGGAAAGTGAAGAGGAAATTAAAGGTAGACAGAATCTTATATATATTCTATTTATGGCACAGTTTGTAATTCCTCTTACATCTTAAAATCTTACAATGTCTATTGTAATTAAATTGAGGGAAAGATAATGTTATTTTCTCTATACTTATTTATCTGAGGCTTCACATTACACATCTTAGTAACTGACTCCTTATTACAAAACACAAGAAGAAAAAGAAAATGTTCGACAGCATTTTTATAGATGAGCTTTTTGAGTTCCAAAATCTATATAAAAACTTAATTTAATCAAGGTTAAGTGCTCAATCTACATATGGAATAACAGTGCACCATAAAAAGGCAATGTCATGCCTCTGTTTAAATTGTAATGGAAATTTTGTCATTACCAGAGTTAAAATGGAGACACTGTTGTTTTTCATAAATTTCCCTAAGGGTTTTGGATGTCGGAGTTCATGTAGTGCAAATTTCAGCTAAAATTAGTTACAGCTACTAGTACTTACTTCTAGGCCTCTGAAATGGAAGAAGCAATTCATAGCGTTCAGATAAAACTCACCAGACTGACCTTTCAGCCTCTACTGTAACACTGAGACAGTTTATTGGCTTTTCCTCCATTGCTGCTTCATTTTTTTATCTGGTTTACATATTATGCACTTATATTATGTTACATATAATGCACTTAATAGATATGCCTAGATCACCAAGAGGACACATTATCCTCCAGTAACATGAGAAGCTAAATGCTATGATTTTTCATTTCCCACAGTATGGTGGACATGTGCTTGGCAAGTGCTACTCTCTCCTCAGTGTGCCATAGACAGGCATTACTCTTACATCCTCCTTTTGCCAAAACCACAAACCACTGAAGTACTGTGACCATGGCTTCCTGCAATTAACCCTGGCAAAACGATAGCATAAATCCAGGATTGTAAATGGATGGCTTTTGATAGGCATGTCCCCAGAGCTCCTAGGAAACTCAATTGTACAGACAGGACTGATTTTACACTTCTGAGGATTTCAAGTTATTCAACAGTCAGGGAAATTTCTACAGATATGCAGCAAGGAGCCCAGTTTCACCTTTTTGTCCACTTTCTGCCTGTCTTGATTCCACTGAGAGCTCAGAGATGGAACAGTCACACCAAAGTGACTGTTGTTGGCATGCATGTAGCTGGCAGAGCTAAAATGAGATTATCAGTGTCTCAACATGACTGGTCACTTTGCACCACACAGCTGAGGGTGTGGCCAGCTGCTCCTAACATCATCTGCAGGAGCTCAGTTTTACCTCTTCCTCAAATGTGGCTGACTGAGGCCAATAAATTAAGTCCAGAAGTTATAATAAAAGCAAAACCGAGTAAACCAAGGATAATTGCCCAAATGCCCATTTCTTAAAAAAAGAGACTAAAAAAAATTCAAAGGCATTTTCACCGCCACCTTCTCTGCTTACCAAATAAGTTCTTCTTAAGTAGTTTTTAAATTGACAGCAATTAAACAAGGAAACTGCAATATTTTCAAAAATCAAATAAAGATTAAGGTGGACTCTCTGCCAATAAACCTCACTGGTGATTTACAGCATAGCTGAAAAACCAACTTACTGAGTTTCAGCATTTGTAAATTATGTTGACTAATGAACGCTGTGGAATAATTTTCACTGTTGAGTTGATTGAGACCCAATTGTTGTTGTTGTTGTTATTGTTGTAGTTGTAGTTATTGTTATCTAAAATCCTTTAAAACAGAAACATAATAGGGCAGGAGATGTACTATTCACACGATTCTCCTTAAAGACAACAAATGCAGGTGAAGATGGTAGGAAGAGAAGACACAAGAGAAGATATGCTTATTTATTAAAATATTCTTACACCATATGCTTACCATTTTAATAAATGAATTCTTTTATTCCCCTGGAAAACTACAAATCCTGCAGCTGTGAAGCCTAAAAATGTAGTTGTCCCAAATGAGTCCTTGAAAGAGAAAAAGAAACATAACAACGTAACTTACTCCTCATCCAATGAGGTATTTCTTACTGATAGCATAAATTGTTACTCCATTCTAGATTACCTTTATTTTGTTTTCCTCTTCAAAACAAATTTTGCCTTCAAAATGTACACTTCTAAATGAAAGGACAGCCCTTTCAATAATTTATTTCTCATTTATTTCTGGGCATTTGATTAACAATATTATATGCTCTGTTTCCATCTACCTGTAGTTGATGACATAGAGACTCCTTAGGTAGACTTACCAAATTTATTGAAAATGTACTTCTGTGTACATCCCATTCTTAAAAGGAGGACTTACTACAAACCAGGAATTCATATCTGCTTCAATACTGATATTTTTTAAGATTTCACAATACATCGTTCCTCTGCAAGGTTTCCTGTTGGAAATACTGACAGACAGCATTTACTAATCTAAGCTTCTGTTTTGTACTCATGTACTCTTCAGTACAAACCAGAAGAAACAGTGGTACTTGCCTTTCAAAAAGGGAAGAAAATTTTTAAAACATAACTGTACAATAAAAGTTCTGGCTTATCATTTTTGATTAATGATTGAGATGAATTTTGTATTAACTGGATTTTCTGCCCATCCCAAGTCCCATACCCTCATCTTTCTGAAGATAATCAACTTTATTATGCCTTATGTTTTACCAAGAAAGTAAAGGGGAACAGAAACAGGGATGGTTGTGGAGCAGCAGCCACAGCACTGAAAGGAGTATGTCATAAGAAGCCTGCAAAGAACTTTGCTTTGACGTTCACTTCCAGAAGACAGACAAATTTTCCTTAGGCATGAATGATGAACCTTGGATTGGCCCCCACACTACAAGCCCTGCCACACAAGTAAAGAAGTAATTCTGAGCCAGTTATGCCTTAGTTTCTGGGATGCCTTTTGAAAATCTACAGTATAGTTTCAAAGTAAAGTTACTACACCACTGACCTCACTAAGGTCTGAACCAGACCCTGTCTTTCACACAGGAGCACAATTCCTGACAAAATCTTATGCAGTTTTGTGTTAGAGCTGACTGCTTAAGCATGATTGTCACCAGAACATGTAACTAAATAATACTACTGTCCCAGCAGAAGAGTTAATACACAAGCCAAAGCAAAAGCAGCAGTTAAAACACAAAGCAAATGACTCTAAAAATAAACACCGCAGATGATACAGATACAACCAAGTAATTAAAAATGCATGCATACAGGATAATCAGAACTGGTAATTAAGATGACCTTCTTATAGAGGACCACAAAATAACAAAGTGGGAAGTGGGAATGGGAAGTGGATTTTCCTCCTTGTACAATTGGCTTGCTGTTCTTCCTAAGACTTCCATATTTTGATGGTATTTGAAAAACTCATCTGCCATGGACTATCAATGTGTTGCATTTTATTGTCAAAATAATGGTGAATCCTGAAAATCTTGGCAAACAAGAAATATTTCATACTGGAGTAATTAAAAGAAACCTTTGCACTAAATGCAAAGAAATTATGAACCATTATCGGAGCATATGCCATTAGAATCTACTAGATTCTCCCGGGATGTTCTTCTGCTACCTCTGGAGAGACCCTCTTTTTCACTGATGCAGAAATGTTAACCAGTCAGTGTTCTTCCAAGGCTTAAGCATAATATGTAGTTCCAGGGCAGCTTTTTTAGAAATTTCTCCCTATTTGTGCCTGGATGAAAACCAGAGCAAAATCAATTCCATTCCTAGCTTTTAACTAAATGTTAGTAAAAAGAGGATTTTATTAAAAGTTAGTAAAAAGAACTGTTACCTTGCAAGGATGAGGATCAACACCATAAGTTTCCAAGGAATTTGCTTTAAGAAGCAAGTTAAATTCAGCAACAGCTGGGCTCTGACCTCTGGAATTATAAAAGAAAAAGAAGTTTGACAGCAAAAAGAAATAGGAGAAAACTACTTACTGACTGGAGAATTTAAATGCCTAAAGACAGAGGAAAGGAAAGTTTTAACTGGCATTCAAACTATTTCAACCATGTTTTCTTTGTAATAAAAAGATAGAAAACTTTTCACATCTTTTCTTCTGCTGAATTGTACAGTGCCTGATGTTTTCAGGTAAATTCTGATGGCTTTTTATAAACCCTGAGGTAACAACAACTAACCAGAATTATCTAATATTCTGCAAGTATTTCTTGTCTTTTGAGATACCCTCATATCAGCCTGATTATGAAATAAACCTCAGCATCTTTTTTCCACAAACTCTTGCTCCCCATTTCATTTAAAAGGATTGTGCAGATTAACAAACATTCCTTCCAGTGCAGGCTATAAACACGGCAATCATATTACACTGCCTACTCAGATGTATGTCTAATTATAGCAGTGCCTGCTACCAACATGATAGCTCAGAATTTGTCAGCATTTCCATTTATACACCCCTATTTTTAGGGTGTCTATAATCAAAAGCAAATATACACTAAAGCCCAAAACGTGGCATGAAGACTTGGGGTCTAGAGTAAGTTTTATCTGACTTTTGGTAACTACTGCCATAACAATAAGCTCTAACACAGATTTACAATGCCTACTTGAAAGTGAACTATTTCAAGTATTATTTCATTTCTGTACCTGTATCACTAGAGTACATGATTTTGATAGATAATATAGTTTTATGACAATGAACAGTGCCTAGCACCTTTAGAAAGCTAGACCTCATAAATACTTCCCATGCAAATTACTACCAAAAAAATAAAAAAAGGAGAGCCATAAACATATTTTCAAGGTGCATAGCGACAGTCATACTTTATTCTGCCCCTGAATTTTTTTGTGAGTCTAGCCTCACACTGTGACCAATTGTACATAGGAATTGACACTTAATACTTCACTGTGTATTGTTGTATCATAATTTCCCTGAAAGCCTGTTATTCCCATCAGGTAGAAACCAACCAGTATTGACATATGATATCCAGTATCTGGCCAAAAGTTCAGTTTAACAATTAAAACATCTTGTGTGCTCATGGACATCAAATCCTATTTTGAACATAACAGGATGATGACCTGTGGCAATGTAAGTGTCAATAAACATTTCTGTTACAAAGTTTTAAAATTACTCATTTTTACTTCACTGTTTATCATCTCCAAGTCAACTTCATGATATTTCTTGGGCTTCTTCAGCATTTATTTGACACTACACANTGTAGCAGTCAACTGCATTTGACAGAAATACTTAACCACTTTTACCTAAATTACTTAGAATAGTTATGATGCATAGCGAAAAGCCAAACAAATAGTTTGGCTGCTTATTAGATATTAGGTCTTAAAAGACCAAAGGATTACAAAATGCATTTTTTAATCCACCTCCATTTGCTGGTACAAAGGATAGTCAATCTTCTGGTTTCAATGGACCAAAAAGTGACAAGTAGTTTGCAAAAACGTGATTTGGCGAGTAGGCATATTCAAATAGGGAAAAAATTTCAACTTGCTATTACTATTAAAGAGACATTTTAAAAAGTGTTATCAGGCTCCCCACCCCTATAGCCTCTGCAACAATGATGATTTTGTGTACATCAAGTGAAACAAGCTGTGGCATTTGGGGGAAAAAAGCAGAAGACGTGGACAAATTTGATTTTATCTGATTATAGACTAATCAAATGGCTACAGTGCAAAGCCTTAAAAGAACATCACAAAGCACAAGAGTCAAGGACAATATCAAATGAAAAAATCCTCATTCATCTCTTATCAAAGGATTAACATTTAAGCCTTGATAATATGCTTTCCGTGTGTAATTCAGTAATTAAATTTTTCTTACTAAATAAAAATATAACTGTAACAAATCCTATCAGCAAAGTCAACTTTTTTTTATCAGTCACTGATTTAACATTAGATATGCCTTTGATTTGCTTTGTTGAAAAGTCCTTAAGCTTTCTATATGCAACAAACAGCCCTACAAAAGAATTTATAGTGTACTCATTTAAGCAAGTGTTTTACAGTAGAAAAATGGAGAAGATTTAGGCAATACATATTTGCTTTTTTGGAACTCAGTGTTCTCAGGAAATTCAGGTCTCAGTGCATTTACTGCTCTTGACCTTATTTTTCAGTATTAATTCAGCATTAAAGGAAAGATACATTCTCTTTCTATATGTTGCAGCCACTACAGCATCCACCTGTTGCACAACAAAGATATTGAGCAGGACCAAGAAAAGAAACTACTACTTGGAAAAGCTTCTGCATACCATACAAATGATAAAAAATGGATTATTTGTGAAATTAGAGCTCCACAGTCATTAGCTATGAATTAATGATTCAACCTCTAGGAATCAATCAATCCAAAAGTTCCTAATAAAATTTTAATGAAACAAATACTTCAATAGAACACCAGGAAGTATGCAACACACTCTGTTTTAACTTGAGGCTCATGAGAAGTATGCACTAGAGGATGTAAACGCTCTTTTCATTGCCCGTAGGGCAAGGAAGCTCAGCAGGGAATAACTTCCAGGGTGTGTCACAGTGATAGTCTACTTGCTTCACTCATTGCCAATACCAATTCATTCCAGAAGTTTCTCCCCTTCATACCTTTCCTTTGAAGTATGCATCTGTTACATACTGAAGTTGTAAATCTTAGTGCAAGTTAAAGATGACACAGCACAGGATTGAGCATTAACTCTTTTTGACAAAGAAGACCATGTAGCAAAAAGAGCAAAGAAAAAACATTTTCAATGCTATTCACATCGTCTTGGTTCCTGAGTGCCATTAGTGAGGCAATTTGATTTGTCTTCTCTGATTCTCTTACTGATTTATAAAGTGCCATGAGATACTACTATTAACAAACTGGTAATAATAACAATTACAGTCCACCCTTTTGCCTCATCTCTATGTCAAGAAAATGTACTTGCTACAGAACACAATAGCAATTGTATAGCAATTACTAGAGTATGTCCTATCTATGTTTAATTTCTGGACATTTCTGATTTGTAAGGTGTATTAATGTCTTTTCATAAAAGAATAAATAAATATGTACATAATGATCTGGCCTCTAGAGACATTACATATTCACCTCCAAGCAAACCAGGGACGCCAGCCATAACACTTTAAACAACATAGGTTCAGTCTCCATTAGCCACTCTTTGCCCTGCCCTGCAATTTTGGACATATTTCACTGTGATCTCTGGAGAGACAAGAGTAACAGCTTCAAATATTCTTGCTGTTATATCCCAGAGCTTTTAGAGGACATCTCCCAGCAGAACTGAGTTACCTGAGGGTTAAAAGGAAAAATAATGCTAGAACTCCGCTAAAGAATCAGCACATTTAGCTGCACTGTACACAAAACACAGAACTGCTAATTGCATGAATAAGTTTTTGCTGTTGCATCTTTACATCTTTTTACATGTAGATGAGACTCCAATTTTTATAAAATTACAGTGCTAATGGTCTTTATCAGCTTTTACTTTAAGCTCAGAATATTTTGGCAGATAGTGGAGATGTTTTTAAATAAAATCTTTTTGCTACTATTTTTAGTCACAATAATGGTGCTACGTGGCATTGAAACAAACCTGCTATGATTGCTAATGTTTTAGTTGTAGTGGAAAAAATAGCACAGTGGTGGTGATAATCTCAAAGAAAAGCACTAAATGATGACACTGGTAAACAAAATTGCATTGTATGCTGTAGTTCAGTTTATTAGAATAATAAGGCCAGACTCAGCACATTGCCTAAGCAATGGTGCAGCTCCCCAGGAACTGCCCAATCTGGCACTTGCAGAGGAAAGCCTTTAAATGGGTCTGTATATGGAAAGAAACATTATCATCTAGGAAGTAAATTAATTGCTGAAAATTTCTGAAATATACTAAACTTAGAAAGCTGCAGAATACTTAAATATCAATTTTAACTTTTGCTGCAAAGTTGTTTTTCTCTCAGACAGATAAAATCCCAGTAAAACCCAAATAAACAGTTTAAAACAATAATCAAACTCTTTTACTGAGTCTATTAAATTCATGCTCCTGTAATTATACTTGCCACTTACATAACTCCTTCTACCAGAACATTTCAAATTACTGGTGTGCCTTTAGAGATCAGACTGAGATGGTGTCTCTGAAGTCTGTATTCAGACATTTGTATTCCAGCTTTACTTCATAAATTGATACTGTGACACAGACAGCTTTAAGTGCATTCAAAGACAGAATACATTTCCAGGAGAGATGCAGCTTTAATTTACGTAATATTAATGTAAAATGTATTCCAATGATACAAAGAAATCTGCTAAGCTTTCTGGTTTTATTATCAGTGTAGATTAATACTTCCAGTCCAGACACATCTAGCCCATAAAGCCTTCTCCAGAGAAGAGGTGAGGAGGGAGGAGGGTGGCAGAGGAAATAGTTCCTTCCAGCTGACGAAGAAATCTGTATATTTTAAAATTTCACACAGACATCTGAAGATATCAGTGTGTTAAGTATGCAGAACCTGAATCCAAACCTCACCACAAGACAGGCAACATCTAGCACAATAAAACCAATGACATTTGCAGATCATGATTATGACCACACTTCCCAGGAAATAAAGCAATAAAAAAATGCAGTGCCTGCACAAGTGCACATACACACAAGAAAAATCTCTCCTAAAGGTAAAAAATTATCAATGTTGCCATAAATTTTACAACCTGTTCATTTCAAGCAGGTTATCCTTTCTACTGAGTACTTCTTGAAATTATATAAAAGGAAAAATCCCACGTATTGATATATCTTTTCAGTTTTTCAAAAGAAAATGGGAAAGACTACTCTTTCGTCTGTGAAGTTCCTTTCTCTAGATTACTACTACAGCTGCCTCTTCCATTAGATTCCCGCTCATGGAAAGCTGTGCCTCACCATAAAGCTTCTGTAAATATTCTCTGTACCATGCAAACATTAATCAAACAAAACAACATCTCGCTCTTACTGTTTTCTAGTCAGTGAAACCAGAATTACAAGAACGGTTCCATGATTTGAATTGGTTTTAGGCACACTTCTGTTAGAAGAAATATGGTTCAGAAGAAAAAAGCTTTGAGGAAATCAGCACATGTGGAATGCTTCAGGGAAAGGCCTAGGTGACTACATTCCAACCATCTATCTGATTCATCCAGATTACAACTGATATGAATTCTGGAGTGAAAAGAGTGGGGAAATGTAGCAGAATAGAAACAAATTATTCCCCTATTACACCACACACAATGACATTTTAATACTTAGAGTATTAGTTCTTTTTCAAGCAGTGATAGTAGCCAAAATATGGCCTGATAGATAAATCTGAATGACTACACTGGGAAACTCTCAGACAGCATGAGATATCAAAGCTGAAATGAAGAGCACATTAGACCCAGCCCCCCAAAGTCCTCAGTACATTTTGTATAATCAGGAACTAAAATGACTTTGGGCTCTGGGGCCTGGAAAGCACTTACCCCTGCAGTAGCCCAAGCTCTGCTCTTTTACAGACATCCCCCTCAGCTCCACATAAACCTCAGATTCTTGATCCCCAGAAAAGTGGCTTCTGTGTCCTGTAACATGACTTGCAAGTTTGGGAGTATGCTGTCTGTCCTTCCAATTCCCTTAATGTATACAAGGCTGTTAGATACCAACGTGATTGAGGTAGTACTAGAAGCTAAATATAAAGTGTACATGAGTGGGCCACCAGCGTTACACATAAAACCATACAATATGCACTTTTAATTGTAAGAAGCACTTAAATGAAATAAATCCACCTTATTCCGGACTAGTTAAATTATAATTTAGTTTTTGTTCTTTTTAATGTATTCAATGTATGCTGAATTTCAATGTATTCAGCGTGCAAGAAGCTGTCTAATCTTGAATGAAATTGTATTAGCACCCAGAAAGAAAAGCATTTTCTAGCAACAGTTGTTCTAGGGCAGCCTCTCAGATTTTACTACATTCATAGTTATGCTTGCCAGTGGCTCCACTGACAGCTGCACAAGAGCCGGAGTGCCACATTGGTGGAGACCGGGACATCCTGTGCTCCTGCTGGCACCAGTGTAAAAGCCACATGGGAGCTGGTGGGATGGCTAAGGGAACACAGTAAGAGTCAAAGCAGCACAGGAAATTGAAATGTGCTTAAATCCTCACTGAGTAGTTACAATGCAGATGATGCAGCAAAAGATAAAAATGTTATATGCCTTTCAAAACAAACTTAAACTACATTTCTTATTTGGCTTGGATCAAAGACAAGCATTAATTTGCTACTCTGGCTTTCAAGAAAATTCTCCCTTTAGTTTAATGCTTTAAATGTTTTTGGAGATAGCTATTATCAGAAAATGGCAGTGATTTCACATCCTCAGGGGAAAATGTTCTTCTCTCAGAAGACAGTCTTTCACATATGATTCCTGCAAAGTATTTGATACACAAAGTAGAGACAACAGCCTATTCAGTAACACTCAGGTTATCCTAAGCCTGTATCCACATTGGCCATCCAAGGGAATAAAAAACCCCATATATTTACTTATATGCTATCAGCATTGAAAACAGCCATTTGAACAGGTCATGTAACTTTGAATAAGTAAATATTTGGGGGGGGCTTTCAGGTAAATTCAAGGCTTTTTACATAACATTGCCATAAATATGTGATGCAATATTTCATATCAGAACTAAAAATGGAATACTAGTTTTCAGATGGGATAGAAAATTACATGACTTTCGACCAGTGAGTTCTTTAAAAAAAAAGGAAAAAAACAAACACTCCCCTCTACCCCCCCACAAAAAAACACCTACCCAAAACAAAAAACCCAGAAGAAAAACCCTATCAAAACGTTAGTTCTATGAATATAAATTCCCTTGTTAGGGATGTATGTCAATACTTCCCTTAGAAATCTCTGTATTTCCTGGTGCCTCACCTCTGTGAGCTCTGGTCGAAAGGTATCTTTCCAAAACTAGGAGACTTTTTCAGAGTAAGAAACTCTGTTAAAGAACATAAGACCTTATATCAAGTTCATTAGAAGGTATTTTTGTCTTCTATCTTGTTCTGTACTTCCCCCTTCCTTCCTAAAATTCACAAGACAATCACAACTCAACAAACCTGCCATGAATTTATGTCTTTCACATTTATATTTTTGCAATTAAGTGCAACAGAAAGTCACATAATGGATTATACTTTACTAAAATCCAGTGATGATCTCATAGCCAAAACCAAGAAGAAATAATGATATCCTGTCATACATGTGCTTTAAGTAATTAAAAAAGGCTTCTAAATAACAACCAATGAGTCACTGGAAGCTGTCACAGTATCCTACTGTTGCTTCTGAGACACTCCTCTCTCGATCTTCATGCTCCTTTCTAAGGCTAAATTCTTCCATCTTTCTGTAGGACAGAAGAAAAGGTGGGACCAATGAACAGGCCTTAAGGACATTGACACAGGATTCAGAGAACTGGCCTCTTCCAAGCCCCAGGGCTTTGGTGATTTGGGAGCCTACTGCTTGAGAGACGTCATCATCTTTGTTTGTTTACACATGTGAGAAAAACAAAGAATCAGCCTCACAGAGCTGAAGCTAAGAGGTAACAGTTCTGAAAGCACATGAATGGCAGCTGGATTAAAAAGGCTCTCAGTCTCATGTGCTCTTCTCACATGTTACATGTCAGCTAACACATCACTCAAATATCTTGAAAGACCTCAGGAACCCCTTGTATCTCTTAAAAGTACTCACTGACCAGCACAATATTAGCTGTTATCAGAAAATTCGACTTGCTGAAGAATGCATTGAAACACACGTGTTAATCAATGCCATAGAGAATCCTGTTTTTTCCTATCATTTTTTTCCAGCTGGTTATACCGAAATCCGATAATCTAGCACTGGAACCCTCTCTATACAGTTCACTACATGTCAGATATGTTTTATTAATTTGTACTGTTAGAATAGAGATCCATGGAATTAAATATCCAGCAAAAGGTTAAACTTCTGTGACTGGTAAATGTCTGATGTAAAAAATGTTAAAGGATGTTAAAGGATGATCAGTTTGGGGAAGACAAAGAGCTGCAGTGGGAAATTGCCAAATAGCAGCTACACAGACAGCTCTGAAACTGCCTTTATTCTCTGATAATAGACAAGTAGGTAAGGCACACAGGATGCTAACATAGGCAAAGAAAACAGAAAAGAAAGATGGCAGCTCTTGAGGGCTCCAAAGAGCTACAGGCCACTGAGCCTAAAATTCATAACATACAAATTGGTAAAATATAGAATAGAAAGCAAATTAAGGAACATGAAAGTGGAATATATGAGAAGAATTCTCCTATAAATCATAGTTATGCCTCAAACACCTCCTGGGGTTGTTTTCTTTTTTTTTTTTCTTGTTGTTGCTGTTGTTGTTGTTTTTTGTAGGAACCAGCAGATCCACAAGCAAAAAAAGTCAGCCTGATACCATCTGATTTCCAAATGGCAATAATGAATAGTGTGCCTTGACAAGACTACTGAAGAAATCCAGGGACATCCTCATGTGCTGAGCAACCACTGATGGGAGGAATTCAGGAGCTGGAGAATCCCAGAGGGATCTGTGTGAAAGATTGTAACATTTACTGTCACAGGATCAGACAGATTCCACCAACAGGAAAGGGGATTTTAAAAATGAGCTAAAAATGTGTCAGGTTATTCATAACCAGACACATAACCATATCTAAGAGAACTAGATGACTGCATTCACAAAGGATATGCAGAATTACACATACACAAAAAGCAAACCAACACAGAAAAATACATCTCTCCCAGTGCTATGAAATATAAAACCCACCAGCACTGGCCTACCAGCTTTCTTTCTCTTCTCCTAACTTTAAGTAAAGCACGAGCCCGTTCTTGAAAGACTGAATTTATCAGACTTCTCAATAGCACCTTGGCTTAACTGATGAAATATCTTCTTTTTAAAGGTTGAATTTATCCTTTGGAAATATGTAGACACTGTGTGGAAAAACACTGACAGTCAAATAAATTATTTTAAAATGTTTTGACGGGTCTGTGTACAGTGCAGGCTGAACTGCTTTTAAAAATGTTATATATAAACCATTTAAAACATCATTTCACTGAATGAAATACAAGAAAAGTATATAGGTTTCAGGGGAAAAAAGAGAAGACTTGTTAATACTGGCAAGCTTATTGTCATGAGTGTTGCACTTTACTTGAAAAATATATTTTATAGGCTTCTGAAAATAAGAAGTGTTTTAAGCTTTAACTCTCTTGGAAAGGAATTTTTCTCCTTTCTTTGCCTATGTTGAAATATGAAAACAGAACACAGGGTAAGCAAGTGCAAAGTGTAATCTTTCAATAAAAAATATCCTTCTAGTTTATGTAATTAATAATTTGCTTTGATTTGATCTTCTGCATATCCTATGCTTTTCCCCGTGTTCTGAGGACCATCCTCAACTAAACAAGATGCTGAGGGCCTCATGGAATCGCCCTTTTGACGCTCTGCATGTCATTCACTGACAACCCTGAAGAGGGTATAGTTGCACAGCTCACTGCTCCTTCTCTCCTGAAACTCATTTAACTTAAAAACCGAAAGATTGACTAATCTGTTTTCTCCTTTGCCTTTTGTCACAGTAGTAAAGTTTAGGACAGAAAAAAGAGCATGCAGAGAGTTCTGGATCTCACCTCCTTAGTCTTCCAAGGAAGTTACTTAAATACATTTCTGTGCAATTCACCACTATGTTAACCACCTACAGATAAAATAACCTAATTATAGTTTCAATCAGGTCAATATCTACCAAGAATTTTTTTACAGACAGAAATTTCTGAGCAAAAAACGTGTGCTACCTAAATGAAAGATGTTATTCCACTAATCAACTAGAGCAGCTCTGATCATGAGAGCTGTTCCCACTAACCAGACCTACATTTCACGCAAATGAAGTCTAAATTACCAGCAGTCATGCAGGAATCAACTATGATTAATGAAGGTTAGCAGGCAAAGAAAACCCCCTAAGCTGAAACCACATTTTCAAATACAGCCTATCAGATGGCATATAGGTAGAGCTTCTATTATAATTCATGGAACAAACCCTCCTAGGCTAACATGCACTACTTGGAAACAGATAAAAGTATTTCTTAGCTGTCTCTTTACCAAACAGCATTGTAAATTACCTGAATTCATTTTTATGCATTTCGGCTATTTTCTTCTCAAGCTTTTGTGACTGCTTGGGAAAAATCTTAAAGTCGCTGATGTAATTCTCTGGGTGTTCATCAGGATCATAATCACCAAGCTCAGCTGAACAGATCCAAAACACAAAACAAACCAGAAAAATTTAATTGCAACATTTATTAATAGGGAAAGAAGTCAATAAATGCAGTGTAATTCAATGCACTTCCACGCTCAGTAAGAATCCAGCCTACCTCAAGAAATGCTTCTCTGAGAAATTTATAATTAACTGAAACAAGAAAATCCTTATAACTGTCACTTTAATCAATGAGTTTCAAGAGAAGTTTAATGCCTTATTAACTACTGCATTAATTAGAAATATTGAGCTATTTTCTGTGGCAGAAAATGCTCTGTAAAACAGAAGCATTGTCAATGCTCCCCTTTGAGCATCTATTCTGGTACTGGCCAGATCTAAAATAATGCATTCCTGATTCTCCCCTTTTTCACATGATTTATCCACACTGGCCTATACTGGTCCTAATTCTGTTCTAGCAGAGAAACACAGGCCACAGGGTTAATCAAAGTACCGGGCAGAAGTTGATTTCTCTTCTAAAAGATGTGTCACTTAGGTACCCAAACCTGACATTTGGTGTTCTAATTTTCTGAATGAGCCTCTTTTAATAAAGGTTGGTCTCAGTTTTGGTTTGGATGCACTGCCTTCTAATGCAGTAAGAGCTTTGTTCACCTCAAAGCAGAATAAAGAGAACTTTCACACATATGGTTTCCCTAATCAGACATATAGATGATTATTCTTCTCTGTACAGTTCAAGACATCTATCTGTATTTGGTCCTAAGGAAATGATGGAGAGAGAGAGGGAAAATTTAAAAAAAAAAAAAAAAAAAAAGTTAGGGAAAATAAACTAAAATTTCTTTCCCCTTGAATTACATCTTCTATTTTTGTCAGAGATTCCATCATCACACCGGGCATCTTTAACATAAAAAAGGGCACCAAATGACACTTTTTCATGCTTAATTCAAACAGAATAGGCTACATTTCCATTCAGGATTCAGAACGGAATTTTTCTCTTTTGGTAAGTGGAATCTAACAATGATGCCATACTTCTTCACTAAAATGCTAAGATAACTTATTTGGTTTAATTTTTTTTTTTTAAGCACCACTTCATCGGCCAACTGGCTGAATTACTTACAACACTTCACTGTGCATGTCAATACAGGGAAACAGTACAACAACAACAAGAAGTTACTGCCAGCTGTAGTCACACAAGTTTTGCATTGCTGCTTTGACAGAACCAACATATGAGTGAAGTATTTAAAGAAGCCTGCCGTTCTTACTCACCTTGGACAATACAGGCACCCAAGTAGGCAGCATCAGAAAAGGAACACAGCAAACGGCCATGGAAAATGTCTCTTTTTATTTGTAGATATAAGAGGTATCTGAAATATAATTTTAAAAATTAAGAAACAATGTGCTATCTTTTTGTAACAGATTTAATGTATCAGTGTGAAACCAGCTGTGCAACTATGTTGGATCTTTCTCTTGTTATTTTAAATGGCAGGAAAAAGAGGCAAAACACAACCACAGGAAAAAAATAGAGGTAAATAGATTTTTTTATCAATAACAGTGAAATAATAAGAACAAATATAACAAAAACCAACTAAAAATGTCACAGAACGTGTTTTACTTAAAATATATAGCTATTACAATGCTCACTGATAGTGTGAAATGAATTATGACAATGTAAGCTTGTTTGAGCACCCCTGTTCTCATTATATACAGGTTTACACAAGGAAATCTTTCTCTTGGTGTAGGCAAAATAGCACACTGACAACAGTGGAGATTTTTTCCTCTTCTGTTTTGGTTTTGGATTTTTTTGGTTGATTTTTTTGTTGTTGTTGGGTTTTTGTTTTTGTTTGTTTGTTCGTTCCTTTTTAATTTTTTTTATCTGTAAAGAATTCCAGATAATGTTTGAAGGCAGAAATTACTTCATGAGGCTTAAAATGCCAGACATGGGGCATCTGCCGGGGTGTCACCTCTCCCATTCATCTCTTTCTCTTCCTTCTACCTGTCCTCTGCCTTCTGCCACAGAGGATCTTTAAGCTTTGTTTTTAATGGCAAGTGTAACGACACAACCTCAAGGTCACCACATTCTCTTCTGCTTTCTCCCCTGCAGAACAGCCTCCTCTAGATGGGCCAACACACTGCCCAGCAAGTCACTCACAGCTTCTTTCCCAGCCCCTAGCAGGTTACAGCCACACCGTTCAGCCACTTCATCCCTCTGGGAAAATAATCTCAGCATGACCCAAGAGTGTGCAATCACAGCCCAGAAAGCTAATCTTATGTTGGGCTGCATCAAAAGAGGTGTGAGCAGCGTGTCAAGAGAGGGGAATCTGCCCCTCTGCTCTGGTGGGACCCCATCTAGAGTACTGCATCCAGCTCTGGGGTCTGCAACAAGGAGGTGGACTTGTTGGAACAAATCCAGAGGAGAGCAGAGCCACCACCAAATCGATCAGAGGGTGGAGCACCTGTCCTATGAAGACAGACTGAGATCTCAAAAGCAAGAAGGGCAGCCTGGAACAGGACTAAGACTCTAGAGCTCTTTCAAATGAAGAAAATAAATGTATTTTCAATTGAAAGGAATTTTTGCACATTTTGCCAAAGGCTCAGTAAACTTCAGACATTACCTGTAATCCTGATGTAGTAATTTATGGCCCAGGTCAGCAAAAACTTATGAATGTATACCTGACTCCTAATTTCACTAAGGTGTATGTATGTATTTAAAACTGTATACACTTACAGAAGTAACTTGCAAAATCAGATCTGATTTTGCTTCTTCATATGTCCTTCCATCATAGCTGTTTTTCCAAGCCCTGGCATATCTTTACAACCTGATTTACAGCCCTAAGTACTCAAGCTTAACGAGAAGCTAGTAAACTTCAGTGCTTGCATTTCCAAATGTCTCTCATTGGAATAACCTCATTTCCATCTATTATCTGTTTGCAATACAGATGACTCAACTTCAGGTCAGCCAAACCTTTCCTGCCATGCAGATTAAGGGTCAGCAATATCTATTCTTGTTTTTAAGCCGGCATCATGACCCCCAGAGACCACGTTGCTAGCTGCTTAACAGACAATTAATCTATTTTAAGACGTTCAGTGAGGCAAGAAAGCTTTCCCACAGCCAAACTTTGTGATTTGGCCACATAGTGTTTTTTTATTTTGTTCAAGTCACTTCATACAGTTTATTCTCATAGCAAATGTATCTCCCAGTATTGTTGCAGTCTTTCCAGCTGACAGGTATGGTCACCTCCAGAGATCCAGCAATTCTTCAAAAGTTGTTATCTCAGCATGATGTCTGACTTTGACTCACTACTCTTTTCCATGGCACTGTGTGTACTCAGGTACAGAGTGGCAGAGGGCAAATGAATGTGTTCACAATATTCCTGGATTGGGTGTCCTCCTACCCAGAAGAATTCTTGAGTTCTTCATGCATATTATTCTGAATGCATATTATCTTGAATATTCTGAACATTTGCATTTTGTCTTCCATGGTAGATATCATCAAGTACACTGCAGGAGAACCGGTTTACTGCCAAAGCATATGAATCTCCACTAAACACTAACTACTACCTACAAGTATGTAATACCACAAATAAGAGAACATATTTTCTATGTTTTACAGAGTCATGAAGAGAAAAAGGCTGAAAATGAGCCAGCAGTGTATCCACGTGGCCAAGAAAGCAACGGCATCCCAGCCTTTATTAAGAACAATGTGTCCAGAGGGAGTAGGGAAGTCATTCTCCCTCTGTACTCAGCACAGGTGAGGCCACACCTATAGTCTTATGTCAAGTTTTGGGGTTCTCACTTCAAGAAGGACAGTGAGGTGCTGGAGCCAGTCCAGAGAAGGACAAAAAGACTGGAGGAGGAACTGGAGCACAAGTGCTATGAGGAGCAGCTGAGGGAGCTGCCTCTATTTTGCCTGGAGAAAAGAGGCTCAGGGGAGACCTTATTTCTCTCTACAATTATTTGAAAGGAGGGTGCAGCCAGGTGGGGCTCGGTCTTTTCTCCCAGGCAGTCAGTGACAGTTCAAGAGGACAGAGTCTTAAGCTGCACCAGGGGAGGTTTAGGTTGGGCATCAGGAAGAAGTTCTTCACAGAAGGGGTGATTAGACTTTGGAGCAGGCTGCCCAGAGAGGTGGTGGAACCAACTGTCCCTGGAGGTATTTAAGGGTTTAAGGTCTGGATGTGGCACTCAGTGCCATCCAAGGTCTACTGAACATGGTGGTTTTAAATCATAGGTTAGACACAATGATCTATCTTTTCCAACCTAATTGATTCTGTGACAGAAAAAATAATTATATTAGCTAAAATACATTGCTTACTTATTTGCTAATATTTGAGAGAGATTTTGATATATATTTTAAAATAAGGAAAAGTCATCACTCTGAAATCATCAACTTCCAGGGTATAGAAGCAGCCAAAAACAAAGCCAAGAGGATGTTGGGCATCACTGGGAATCATATTGTGAAAAAGACAGAGGGCCACCTTGCCAGTACTTAAAGCCTTGAAGTAATCAAACCTTGAATTTTTTACCTAGCAGTGGTCCCTATAGCCTGAGTAGGACATAGCTGAGCTTGATTAATAGAGAAGAACTAAAATGAATGAGAGGACAGAGCCTCCCTTACAGGGCAAGATGGTTATTAAGGGAGAGTAAGAGTGAATCTTCTGAAATTATGAGGGTAATGGGAAAAGCAAATGCAGAACTGCTATCCACTGAATCCTGCAATACTAGAGCTAGGGGAAAATTGGTGAAATTAGGAAATTGCTTAAGGCAGACAAAAGAAAGTATCTTACATAGCACATAATGAAATACCTGCCTCAGGAGGTTGTGAAGAAAAACAGTATTACCAAGTACAAAAAAAAGATTGATTACACAAATATGAGCAAAATATCCAGAAAATAATACTAAAATGAATATGCCTGAACTTAAGTGTTGAAAGTCCTAAAATAACAATTTTAAAAACTCTTTAGTGAATTTGGATGGGAAGGAGATGATCAATTAGATTTCTTGTTTTTCTGAAACAATAGGAAAGTTTTGTTCATGATAGCGTGGCTTAAACCCAGCTCTCCATTTGTAAAACAGATACACGTGACAATAAGCATGCCACACTGATGTCAGTACAGCACTTGCCCTTTTAACCTATCTGATCAGTCATAAGACAAATTCTTCTAGCAGAGGAATTAGGAACTGGGGGCATATCTATCATGATTTCAAAACATAATCTTCATCCTAACACAAGAAAAAGGAAAATTCTACTTTTCTCAAAATATCTAACACCAGAAGTAGTAGGAATCATCTTACTAGCTTATTTGATAAACTGCATGACTAGTTCTGTGTTAACAGGCACCTGTAGAAAGAATCACCCTTCTTGTTCTATGCTTTCCGGAGAAATATACTAATGCTAAGGACTCAAAACATAATGAATGTAACAGTACTCCATATCTCCATTCTGAACCTATACCCCTCCTATACTGACAAAATCACGGATATCTAGTAATAAAAAATGCCCCAAAACACCCAAAACTACTCCTTCAGAAAGAAGTACTTCATTTTATGCCCTGGGGAGGGAAGGTGACTTTAATAACAGCTTTCAGTAACCTCAAATCTCTGAGTTCTGCAGTCAGGATTATGACTGCCACTTGCACCTAGCAAGACACGGGCTTGTCCCCCTGGCTTCAGAGCTGGTCAGTGCCTGCAGTACTGTGTAGGCTCTTTCCTTGGGAAAAGTGAAAAGGGTGATAAATTACCTTCCCAGTGAGTTTCTTGACAGCACAGGCTACAAGGGAAAAAGTCTTTATTGTTACACAATAATTAATTTCACTAATGTGTAAAGCAGACAAAGGAGTGGTAAAAGATAAGTATTGTTTTGGCTCCTGGCTACATGAACATCCCACCACAGCGCAGGAATTGTCTTTTCTGTAAAACACCATGACAGGGCTGCATCTTCTCTGTCATTCTGCCTTCCCCTCAGAGGACTGCAAGAAGAGCTCTGAATATGTACAAGGTCCCTTCTCCCTCAGATACAATCTCCACTAAAAAAAACATGACCCTTCTTGGTAATTTTTTCCCTACTCTGAATGTTATTGGCAAGCCTGCAGTGTCAAGTGCTCTTACTAACAAGACACTCACTTTTAAGATTTATGCTATTCAATCTGATTGTAGCTGCAATAATATTAAAACTATAAACTCACTCAGCAACTGCCAAAATGTCTTTCACAAAGCCAAAGCAGATAAGTGGACTTATAGATATCAAAGCACAGCTATGACTGCACCCTTCAAGAAGAGCAGAACAGGGTACCAGGAGGAGCAGAGGTATTCCTAAGTGATGTCTGGAACAGGGTAGCAGCACAGGCCCAGCTCGTATGAACTCACCTCAGAGCTATTAACCTATTGTACATCTTTCCAACTTGCAAATAAATCACTTGATATTCAGGCATTGAGAACTAGATCCATTCAGGCATTAATAGACCCTTCCAGCACATGGCAATATCAAGTACAGTATCTGATTGAGACTGGACTATAAAAACACTGAGTGTGCCATGTTTACATACCCAAAGCCTTTGTCATCTTATATGACTTCCAATCAAACAATTTTTTCATCTGCTTTTCCTGCTATCAAAATACTTGTGACACTGATTTATGACAAACTAGTCATTGAAGAACTGCTTCTTGGATTAGGAAGTATGGATTAGGGAAGAAAGGCCTGATGAAAGCTAGTTGAAGTAATCCATCTTTGATTAATTCCACCAGCTACTCAGCCATGCCCTCTTCTAAAACTGTTTTTTTCTATAATAATCATGGATTACTGCTAATACAGTATTATCTGTAGCATTTTAGAGCATGCCTTTGGGACCTCAAATGACTTTATATTCTCTCATTTTAATTATTCATGCACACTAAAATGTAGAGATTTGAAGATAAGAGAGCATGACGCCCTGGGATTCTTTTGTATATAAGACGTAAAAACCACTGATTTATTTATTACCTAAACAAGAACACTGAAAATAAATAAAAAAATAGTAATCTGTGCCCAAGTATGATCAGTCTTTGGATCTATCTGTTCATATTCCCTTGAGTCCTCACATCTTGTTCATGTACAGCATCTCAGGCTTTTGCCAGCTGTGGGCCCTTTCAGGGCTCTGAGCTGTGAACAAAAACAGCTCAGGGAAGAAGGGCACAGAGCAAAATATCTGTGCTTTTCATAGAGTCTGCTGGGATGCTGTGTATGCTGTGGATTGAGTGATTTCTGCAGCTAAAACTTTCTTCACAGCAATTTTATATCTTTGCATCCCATGCTAGCAGAATAACTTTGGGCATTATAGTGAACTATAGAATATCCTTTTTTCTGCACACAGTTTGATGCACATGGCAAAAGAAAACCTCTCCCCATCAAGCTATCATGTTTTCTGGAAAAACAATAGGAATTAACCAAAAAGATTTTTTTTTCTTTTTAGAAAGAAAATTAAGAGAAAAGGAAACTTGCAGTCATACCAAAACTGTATATATTCAAGGCCTCTACTCCCAGTCCTGTCCGGCTACGTTGCAAATGCTGATTTAAATAGAAAAGAAACTGAAATGATGTTTTACAGGTATGTGTGGCAGGGGACAGGGAGATGTGAAGATGTGGTGTCATGTTGCTATCGCACAATTAAAAACTGGCGCTTATTACTCTCATTAGATATGCTCAATGATGACAGTTAAATGCTATTTTCTAAAACTGAAGGACTCCACATCACCTGTAAGTGACAGATAACCAGGGGTAGAAAGCCACAGGGGTAACATTCAGAAAAGGCTGATACCTCCACATACTACCCATGGAGCAGAACTAAAACCCTCAGAGATGGCCAGAGTGCAAAGAAGTGTATTGAGTTTGCATGGCTAAGCTTTGGTAATGGTGGGGATACAGGGGTGGCTTCTGTGAGAGGCTGCTGGAAGTTTCCTCCATGTCCAGCAGAGCCAATCCCTGGTGGCTCCAAGACAGACGTGCTGCAGGTCAAGACTGGGGCAGTCAGAAATGGTGGCAACACTCCTGTCATAAAAAGTTCAAGAAGAAGGAAGAAAAAGGTGATTGCACAGATGTAACTGCAGCCAGAGAAGAATGGGGTGAGAACACGTGAGAGGAACAACTCTGCAAGCACCAAGATCAGTGCGGAAGGAGAGGCAGGAGATGCCCCAGGCTTCAGGGCTGAAATTCATCTGCAGCCTGTGGTGCAAAGCATGGTGAGGCAGCTGTGCCACAACAGACCCTAGAGATCCACAGGGATGCAAGAGATCCACCTGTAACCCGTGAACAAGCTCCACACTAGAGCAGGTGGATGCAATTTTGATCATGGGGTAACTTTTTACAGCAACAAGCCTTCTAGAGTTAGTCCATCTCTCTAACAAGAGCAAAAATATTCTAGCCCATGAGTTGGCAAGGCTGACTGAGAGGACTTAAAACAATGTTCGAAGAGGGAAGAGGACAAAAATAGGCTCTCCAGAGATGAGCCTAAGGTGGCAAGCCAGAGTCGGGGGTGAAATCAGCAGCCCAGCTGATGTGCATGTACACTAATGCATGCTGCATGGGTGACAAGCAGGAGGAGCTTGTATAGAAGGAAAGCTATGATGTCACCATCATGGAAACAGGGAGGGATGACTTGCAGTGACTGGGGTGCTGCAATGGATGGCTACTTGCTCTTCAGAAGAGACAGACAAGGGTAGGGGTGGCTCTGTATATTAGGGTTCTGGCTCCTCATTCACTGGGGAGGTCCCTGGATGACTGGAAGCTGTCCAGTGTGGCGCCCATCCATAAGAAGGGCCAAAAGGAGAATCCAGGAAACTACAGGGTGGTCAGCCTGACCTTGGTACCTGTCAAGGTTATGGAACAGATCATCTTGAGCACCATCACATGGCACCTACAGGATGGCCAGGGGATCAGGCCCAGCCAGCAGGGGTTTGGCCAGACCAACCTGATCTCCTTTTGTGACCAGAGATAAAGATCATACAATGACCCACCTGGTAAATGAGGAAAAGGCTGTGAATGTTGTTTACCTGGATTTCAGTAAAGCCTTTGACGCTGTCTCTCACAGCATACTCCTAGAAAAGCTGGCAGCCCATGGCTTGGACAAGAGCACTCTTCACTAGGTTAAGAACTGGTTGGACCACTGTGGTGGGCCCAGAGAGTGGTGGTGAACAGTGCTGCATCCAGCTGATGGCCAGTCACCAGTGGTGTCCCTCAGGGGTCTGTGCTGGGGTCAGTCCTGTGCTGATGATCTGGATGAGGGGATCAAGTCCACCATCAGCAAGTTTGCAGATGACACCAAGTTGAGAGTGTGTTGATCTGCTGGAGGGTAGGAGGGCTCTCCGGAGGGACCTGGATAGGCTGGATTGATGGACTGAATTAAATTATGTATTCAACCAACCATACAACTCCTGCAGTGCTACAGGCTGAGGTCAGAGTGGCTAGACAGAGGCCAGGCAGAAGGGGGCCTGGGGATATTGACTGACAGAGGACTGAAAACGAACTAACAGTGAGTGCAGGTGGCCAAGAAGGCCAATGGCTTCCCTACCTATATCAGCAATAATCTGGCCAGCAGGACCAGGGCAGTGACTACCCCTCTGTACACAGCACTGGTGAGGCCCCATCTTGAGTGCTGCGTCCAGTTCTGGCCTCTAAATTCAGGAAAGATACTGACTTGCATGTCAGAATGTCCAGAGAAAGACAACAAGGCTGGTGAAGGGTCCGAAGCACAAGGGCTATGAGGAGCAGCTGAGGGAGCTGCCTCTATTTTGCTTGGAGAAAAGAGGCTCAGGGGAGACCTTATTTCTCTCTACAATTATTTGAAAGGAGGGTGCAGCCAGGCGGGGCTCGGTCTCTTCTCACAGACAATCAGTGACAGTTCAAGAGGACAGAGTCTTAAGCTGCACCAGGGGAGGTTTAGGTTGGACATTAGGAAGAAGTTCTTCACAGAAGGGGTGAGACTGGGCATTGGAATGGGCTGTCCAGGGAAGTGGTGGAGTTACCATCCCTGGAGGAGTTTTAGGAAAGGCTGGATGTGGCACTTGGTGCTATGGTCTAGTGGACTGTAGGTTGTGGTAGGTCATAGGTCAGACTCGATGACCTCAAATGTCTTTTCCGACCTAGTTAATTCTGTGAAGCCTGAGGAGGCTGTGAACTCATGGGAGGCCTGTGGAGAGAGGAGCCCTCACTGGAGCAGCCTGTCCTTGGAGGACTGCACCCTGAGGAAGAGTGACCCAGGCTGCAGCAGTTTTGGGAGGACTGTTGCCTATGGGATGGACTCACATTGCAGCAGGTCACTGAGAGCTGCTGCTCACGAGCTGGACTTACAATAGAGAAGTTCATGGAGAGCTGTCTCCCACAGTGCAGGAGGGGAAGGTCCTCTCTCCCTGAGCACTGGAAGAAACTACTGGTAATGAAGGGACCACAACCCTCACTTACCATCTCTCTGTGCAGATGGGAAGGATGGAGGGGTGGGGGGGAAGACATTTTTAAGGTCTTATTTCACTTCTCAGTATCCTGCTCTGATTTTGTTAGTAATGAATTCAATTAATGTCTCAAATTTCACCCTCTTTTCCCATGATGGTATCGATGAGTGATCTCTCCCTGTCCTATCTTGACTCATGAACCATTCATTACATTTTCTCTCCCCTGTGAGTGGTCTAGATGTGGAGGACAGTGAGAAAAAGGCTTCCACAGATGTCAGGCATCCAGCCAGGGTCAACACACTACAAGGAACATCACGCTGCTACTAAGGCTGAGCATCTTTCTCCATTTAAAAGATCATACAAACCATTCAAAAATATATACAAACTGCTTGTGTCACAGTCTGCTGGGCCTCCAGTGCACAAGCAGCGGCTAAATCATTTATGAAAAATAGGTTAAATCCTTCCCATTTTCTCATCACAATTTTTTAAAATGAATTGGGAAAATTGCCTAATTAAAAAGAAAAAGGGTACCTTTAGTCTTTCTCAAACATGCTTCAAATGCACAGTCTCAGTGCCCTGCTGTGTAAACTATTTCCAAAAACAAGGACAGATCTAAATCCATGTTGACACTCATTAAGATGATGAGCTGAGAAGTACTGAAGTGCATTAAGATCTGGACTTCATTGACAAGTTGGGTTTCAGGTGGTCTATTACCACATAAGCAAGAGAGATCAAGGCAACAACCCCCATGGCCTCTGAAGACACCTTACGAATTACCATCCTAAGAACAGCTCACTCTAGAGAAAACAGTGACCAAGGACCACACAGAGTCTTCCTTCCATAGCGAGAGGCAGAAATATTTTCCACTTCTTCTTTCCACTTCTAAAGGATTTCTTCTTTAGCAATAATATTTCAGAGTGCCTTGATACCCAAAGGCAGGCACTGACTTTATTTCAAAAACATAACTATGGAAATGGCTGTTAATTAAAACAAGAGAAGATGAAAGTGGCTGAAAAGGTATAAAGTGACTGACAATATTCTTAGTTGTCCTTAGCAGTGTGATAAAATGCAGTGACAGGCAAGCACACAGCATCATCTCTTGCCCAAGGCACTCCTGGCCTCCAAACACAGAGTGTGCACATCTTTTCAGACTCCTACTGTTTTTTTCTATAATATCACAGACGTAGTGATAGCTTCAGATCGGTCATTCTCCACTTTCATTCTCTGAAAATAGTTTCACATGTTAAACCACAGGGTAACTCAAGGATTACAGTCAAGCCCAACCTATACAAGGTAGGACTGAAATGAAGCATCAGTAATCTGAGGGGGCAACTCTTAAATTTTCTCCCTGCAAGTGATGTCTATATCTTGAATAGTATCTCTACACAGGTTTTTCAGAAATCAAACTTTTACCCTATAGACACAGAGCTTCATGTACTGAATAGATTATTTTTTCACATCAGCTATTTCTATGGAAGAGTAGGAAAAATAGTTCTTTTTAAGAAGTGTAAGTCTCTCTGATGTCTCTAAGATGCTTCATTAAAGATTTATTCTTGTAAAGCTTTTACAAAGACTGCATTGACAATAATCCATATGAGGGATTAACCACAGGGTTAATTAATGTTCTGAAACAAAAAGTGGTACAGCGATGTGACAGAATGTCTTACTGTAACTTAATTTCATTATTTAAATAAGGTCCACAGACACCCATCAGATTTCCACCCAGCTGAAGAAGTGAGAGAGCAGCTCTAACATGCATAGGCACAGACAGTTACAGAAATGCAAAACACTATTACTCACTCAGCTGACTGCACATAGAGCCGCAAAGTACAGATGGTTTTTAAGTCAAAGGGTGACAATATCATTAATTTATTTTGAAAACATCTTACGAACACACAGCAAAAAATATGATTGTCAAGTGAACACAGCAGCACTAAAAGAAAGGCAAAGCAAGAACCTACCAAGAAGCCAATTAGCCCTCAAGGTTTCATGACTGTCCTCTGTAAAATGCTAATGAACGTACTTCTGCTTAAATTTCACCAATCATTGCAATTCAAGGAAAAGAAAAATAACTGCAGCCAATCTTGTTCATGAACCAAATTCTCAGAAATGGGCTACATGACTGCATTTCACTTGCTCATTTCAGGAGCATTTACTGTATTTTGTTATTGTGTAAGACGTATGGGCAGACACTAAGCAAATCTTCCCAAATAAGAACACTGGGAAACTGTTAAGATGATCAGATGCAAAACCATGTTGAATTAATGATGTCAAATTATTTCTCTTTTTTAAGCTCTTAATGGTATTAACTTTTATAAAATATTGTAACCCATTTTACCCATTGGTAAACACAACAACTTGACTTCAAAAATTCATTTGAAATATCCCAGCAAAGACTAAAACATATTCACAGCACAATACACAACAGTGAGCCAATTCTTGGTTTTTTGTATTTCAATGAAACTTGTCCTGGGAGGATATCCAAGTTTTTAAAAAGTCAATTAATTTAGACTCTTGAATGAAAAAGGTACAATTGTACTCTGGATCATAAAAGGTAAAATGCTCATCCAAGGACAAACAGTAGCAAATAATGAAAATCCATGGACTTCCTGGTTTACAACCTGTTCACTCAGCTGTACAGTTTCAGTATTTCATCCAAGATAAACAGCTATAAAACAACAACATGATCCTGCTGTTCTATACAAAATTCAGATGTACCATTCTCAGCAGAACACAAGCTGTTTCTGAAACTTTCAGCACAAGGCCAGTGACAACAGGATCACCCACATGCATGAAGTGGCTTGTGAGCACAACCACATGCAGTGCTCGGGGAAAGAATCAATGAGGAACCTAAGGCAGCAAGGGCTGAGGCACTGAGGGTGCTTCTGCAGCATGCAGCCAGCAGTGAGCAGCGTGGGCTGCTCACTAACAAGGTGGTAAAGCACACACACCATCCTGCACAGCTGGTACAGAGCTCAAAAGAGCTGTTTCCCACATTTCCCCTCCATGTACACTTCCTGGGAAAATGCCCAGAGCAACAGAATATTCACAAAGGCCAGTAGGAAGGACAAAACTCCTATTCATTAAGCACAACTGAGCTGTTGTCCAACTCGTTTTCACAGCATAAATTTCAGAATTCCAACATAAGCAGCAGGAATTCTTATCCTCTATAGCAAATATGAATATATTGCACCTCCATATCATTTTGTTTAAAGTCTGTCACTACTCCGAAAATATTATCTTATTGGTGATCCTAAAGACACACCTGAGAGAAAATTAAATGAGACTCTACATAAACCTCTGAAAATAGTTAGGGCTGAATTAAACTTTCCAGATTATTTCAGGGAAAAAAAAAGGAAGGAAAGAAAAAAAGAAAGCAAAAAGGGAAGGGGAGTTCTGGAAGGGAAGTTCCAGGAAGGGAAGTTGTGGGAAGGGAAAGGGAAAGAGAAAGGGAAAGGGAACTTCTCCCTGCCAGGAAAAGAACCAGGATAAATTTTGCCCAGTCATTTGACCATTGCTTCATTTTTTGAAAGTTCTTGTATAGCATAGCTACTAGTCTGGATGTTGTAGAAAAGTTCCTTTAAACTGCTTTAAAAAATCTGTAGGTATCACAGTGCAAAGAAGATGAACAGTATTGCAAATGTCAGCCTATGCTAATTTTATCAGAAATAGTGAGGACCCTACCCTAGAGAACAATCTGCCTTTTTTGAACTTGTTAGCAAAGCACATTAAATGCACAGACTGAAAAAAGAACCAAAACAAAACAAAAAATACCTGGTGAGCTCTTCTTTAATCTTCAAGGGTTCATGTGGGTAGAATTTCACTCTAAAGCACATGGTATATGGTGGATGAGCTGAAACATTGTAAAGAAAAAGCATGAGAACCGCAGCAAACACACACTGCTTAAGCCACTCTGAAGGAGTGACCTTAGTCACTTACTAATGGTTAGTTTAGGCAGAGATTCAAACAAGAGCATTATGATATATGTTTTATTTTGGGGTGGTCTTTTTTGGCAAATGATAAGCAGTAAGCAATGATAATACTACAAAATTGAAGAAATCATTTAGTTAATGAAACTAAAGAGAGTAGAAATATTTCTGTTACCAGCATTTAATAAGATTATAGTACCTAACTCTGAGCAATGGTATCAATACCAGGCCTGATGTACAAACCTTTCAATAGAAAAGAAAGAGGGGAAAAAGAAAGTGGAAAGGGGAAAAGGGAAAGGAGAAAGAAGAAATGATCACGACAACGGGAAATATTTCAATTTTGCAATCAATGCCTCTCAAGCAGTCTGATTCAGAGCAAAGCATAGATATATAATATTCCAATTAGTTTTAAAACAGTTCATTTTGGTCTTGGTATATTCTCAATGTACAGAGTCAATTTTAAATTTCCAAAACCTTGAAGAGATTGTGCTTTTACAGCAGGAAAAGGGAAGGCAGAAGAAAAGGGCAAGAAAAAATTACAGAGAAAATGGAAGACAATACTAGGTGAAATCAATAATTACTTTTTCTAATTGTAAATTATAACAATAATTACTAAGTTACCAGAACATTTTACTGTACCATCTTCTTAAGCTTACCAATTCATGGGCTGGTATAGACTTCATATGGTAATTAGTTCAACAATCATGATACTCTTCAAGCTACTCTGACTGCAGTATCTACACGTTTGCTGCAGCGTTCCAGAAACATATCTCTAGATATCACACAGTTCCATGTGATGTACGACAGCAATAAAAAATAAAAATTAATTAAATCTTTTGTTGTAGTTGGTTTCTTTTGAAGGCTCAACTCTTCTTGAAGATAAAGGAATATTTTCCTCTTTCAAAATCTCACATTGTACGTCTCAATGAAAACTGCTCATTTCACTTTTTATCCCTTGTTTAAATAACTGTTCATTTAAGACACAAGGAGGAATTTCAGAAGGGGTGGGAATGGAAATATGAAAAATACAGGAAAAGAAGAAAAGCAAGTAATCAATAATAAATAGAAATTGAGGTGAAATGAATAAAAAAAAATAAGCCTTATTGTTTTCTAGAGATGATTTGAACTGTCACACTTTTCACATCTGGAGAAGTCCTCTGAAGGCTAGAGAAACACTTAGTCTGTTTTCTGTGGGCTTTGCTGTCCTAGGTGTGACTGCAGCATTATCTTACAGCAGCTGGAAACAGTCTGCAAAACAGAAGACATTGTTATGTCTTCACTGCCCGGTAACAGCAAAGTAGAAGGTAAAGAGAATTCACTGTCCCAGAAAGGAAAGCAGCCATGCAGAAACTCACTAAGGAGTCATGTTGCCTGGACAAAGCAAAATATAACTTAAGTAATCTGAAATGCTTCTGTCACTCCTCAATAGCCATGTTAAAACTAAGCAAGGGAGGAAAGCCCTTGGAATTTTGGAATACTGCTCCAGTCAAAAAACATGACAGAATGGACAATATGTATTAAACAAGCAAGAGCTCTTCCTCTGGGGAAAAAAAAAAAGGAAAAAAATACTTTTAAATGTTTTGGCAGATTTAGAATTAGTTTGGAAATAGCGATGCAGATATAAAAATAGCTATTGCATGGGTCTAGGGCTCTAGCAAATACAAGCCCACTGTAAGACTCAAAAAATGCACTGAATTTTACCCAATTTTCCAGATGTCAATTAAAAAAATTGAAAATTTGTCTGTGGTAAAAATAAATAATGAAAAAAAGTTATATTAGAAGAGTCCCAATCTGGCAGTATGTGGTAAACACATAAAAGTATCAGCTGCCCTGTATGCAAAGAGCATCACAGTGAGGAAATGACTGCACACACTGCACTATAAAAATAGCCCACATTTACAGGAAAGATTAAAGTAGGAAATGTTTTACTTGTAGCAGAAGAACAGTATGTGACAGAAGTACACACCAATACACAGGATATGCAGGAGATTTGTCAAGGCAGCTTAAAGCCTATTTTGCAAATCTTTTCCTAGACTCAAGCTCCTGTAACAATATTCCTCCTCAGCAGTGCAGCAATACTATTCAAGTCTGCTGCACCCTGCTAAGCCAAGATTCCTTCTTTATTGCTGTGCAAGAATGGAACAAAAACAACTTGCAATTTGAAATGGTAAAAAGAATATGAACCCATCAATCTAATGCATCTGTGGAGATAAGAAGGTTCCCTGCAATCACAGGAGATCCTCTTTTTTGTGTTTCTTACTATCAGTTGGAAAACCAGCCACAGTGAATATTTGAATGGGGAAGGAGGGAACTCCCAAAGCTATCCACTTTACTCCCCATCTTAATTTTAAGGTAGATCATAAGCCTAATGTTTTTCCAAAGAGACATTTGATGATACATAAACATTTAACAAGGCCTTTATCTCATAGATTTTACCACACTACAGAAACACACATGGGGACTTTATGTTCTCCTTTTGGTTTCTTATAGTGGGAACCAAGACAGGTATTGAATTTTATCACCTCAAGAGATGCAATGGTCAAGCCAGATAATTTCTCACTTCCTTGAAAGTAAAACTACTTTTGATCACTTACATATTAAAGTGGAAACATTAACAACAAACCTTCCCAAAACAGAGCAGAATTTGCAGAAGCACATTTCATCAACACAGAACTAGCAAACACATAATCAGTTTTTAAATAGCTATTTCTTATAAGCCTTTTCTTTCAGAGGGTCCTTCATCTCTCAGATAAGGAGCAGCTGGCATAATGAAATGCCCAAGGCTCTGTCAGAATTTTCTACCATCTGAGTTCACTTTCTCACTAAAAACCATTCACAATTGCCATAATTTAAAAGGACTTTAGCATGGAGAATAGTATGGACAGCAAACTCCATTGAAGCAGAGCCATTAATTAGTCTGTTATATGCCAACAGTATGTAAGTATGTAAAAAGGTACAAATAAAATCATTTAAGATAAATGCTGAAACAAGTCATGATCTAAACACTCATGAAGGAGCTACACACAAAGCATAGTTTTCCAGGCAACTGGTTGTACGTTTTTAAAGTTCATTTCACTTACATTTAACTAAGATTCGGTATTCTGTGTACATCAAAGAGGAAGGATCTCCCAAAAGTACGCCCAAACCTACAACACCATGGCAAGAACAAAGAGGGACATGGGAGGTGCCTCCCTTGGGACACATCAGTAAGTAAGGGACTGCGTCTCACATGAACTATTTTTAAGCAGTCTACAAATAACCCCACACATTCATATCACCATTCTCTTCATAGAAAAAGAATCTGAAAAAGAAAAAAAAATCTTTATGTGTGCTGGTTTTGGCTGGGGTAGAGTTAATTTTCTCTGCAGTGGGTGGTAAGGGACTGTGTTTTGGATTTGTGATGAACACAGGGTTGATAATACAGAGACGTTTTTTGTACTGACACGCTGGTGAGGAGACTATGAGTGCACGGGAATTTGGGAGGACACACAGACAGGATGGATGACCCCAACTGGTCAAATGAATATGTCAGATGACATGGCATCATGTTCAGTATATAAAGTAGGAGCAAGAAAGAGGAAGGGGAGACTTTTGGTGTAATTGTCTTTCCAAGTCACTGTTGCATGTGGTGGGGCCCTACTGTCTTGGAGATGGCTGAACACCTGCCTGCCCATGGGAAGTGCTGAATGAATCCCTTGTTTTGCTTTGCTTGTGTGTGCTTTTCCTTTCCCTATTAATTTGTCTTTGTCTTAATGCATGAGTTTTCCAGCTTTTATCCTTCTCTCCCTGGTCCTAATGGTGGGAGACTGAGTGAGTGGTTGTGTGGAGCCAGTTGCTGGCTGGGGTTAAACCACAACACTATGAAAAATGAAAATAGTTTTTAAAAGCTGTTGAAAAACTTGATTGAAATTTTACAAGTGTCAACCAAACAGAGAAAGATGGAAGATTCTCAGCTGATACTTTTTGGAAGGTTTGTTTTTCACAATCTCCTTTTCACCAAGCAAAAATGCTACCTTCTACAATGTACTACGCTGGCAGTGTTGGGGTTTTTTTTATATTCAACATGAAATACAGATGGATACTGAAAGCCAAAAGCAGATGTTAAAATTATCTTCATAGTCCTGAGATGCAACATTGCAGAATACTTCCTTCATCTTTCCTTGATGTTACATATCCTCTGAACTACAGACTCATACAAAAAGTTAGTGAAATTTAAGAAACAAACAGATAAGCAAGAAAAAATACTACACTCATATAGTCTTCATGTTCACTAGTTCTGCAGAAGCATCTCTAGGAAACCATTAAGACACACATAGTTGTTTCCCTATACCTGTTCTCTTTCCAGATGAATCACCTGTTTATCTATACTCCTTGCCGAGCATTTTTAAGACAGGCAGAATATTACTCAGTGTTTTTATGCATAAGGGATACCTGATCTATTGCAAATCTCAAATTAGGACTCTCCCACATTGCACTCATTAGTTACAGAACAACACAGGGCAAGGTGGATTTTTGTAAGGTGTTTATAATAAAGCTTAAAATGGTGTTATTAAATCTTCATGAGGATCATAGAATACACAGCATTCAGATTAGTGCCTGAAGGATCACACAAGGAACACACTCTATGTGTACTTATGAATCTCATATTTGACTTAACTTTTCTTTATATTTGTACTGAGATCCCCTGGTTCATTCCACCTCCTTTCAGGTTTTAGGACAGCATTAGAAATCACAGAAACTAATCAAAACATTCCAATGACCTGACACAGGAGAACATCCTTCTAGCATTACTCTTTCAGATCATAGAATCATAGAGCAGTTTGGGTTTGAAGAAACCTTAAAGATCATTTAGTTACAACCCCTCCTGCCATGAGCAGGAACAGCTTGCACTAGACCAGGTTCCAGCCGGGCCTTGAGCACCTCCAAGGACAGGACACCTATTACCTTTCTGGGCAACATGCTCCAGTGTCTCATCACCTCCCACATATGTATTGTATCCCTAATATATAATCTAAACCTACTCTCTTTCAGTCATGCAAGGCAACAAGAAAAACATGGAAATTTAGAACTCCTGCACATCAGAGCAATAGAAATTATTCTGTTCCACTGTCATCAAGAACAAAACCAATATATTTGGATATTTCCCACCAAGCGGATTACAGGAGAGCTGCATATTACTAGGCAGAATAATCTTTAAAAGTAATCAAAAAACAGCAGGAGAGAAAGTGCATGGGAAAACTCTTCATTACTTAAGCATTAGTGCTGACGTGACTCAGGTTTTACACCATAATATTACTAGACAGAAAATAAGCAACAAGAAATGTAAGACTGCCAAACAGAGAACTTTACTGCCAGCATTTGGGGGAGAATAACACTATACACAAAAATATGCAAAAGAACAGAAAAATTTCTTTTAGAAGTTCTGTATCCTGAACTACAAAGATTCCTTAGGCAACTTTCCAGAGAGTTTTCCATCACAGTATTGGAAACACACTGCTTGCAGCTGCTGATCATGGGTCACCAATTGGCTTTGATCTGTACAAATGAGATTGGCAGTGGTTCAGGACATTTCACAAAAACTAAATTTTTCCCTCTCAGGCAAAATTAGCGGTAAAAATGGCTGAGGCACAGACCTGGACTTTAAACATCATGTTAAAATACAAACATTATGACAATGGAAAATGTAAAGGTAGATGGTGAGGCAAAAAAGATATCATGCCTTCATTCTTTTTGTGTGGCACCAGAACACATTTAAATATAGTTTCATATGTGATAAGACAAAATAGAAAAATTTAGAAAATTTTTCCTGTCAAGTACCAATGTTACTAAACATGAACTTAAAGCAATTTTTTCCAAAGCCAAATTAAAATTGTAGCACATCACGCAAGATCCTGTGGACACTTCAGAGATACAACATTCTATTCCACAGACAGAAATGTATTGTTGCCAGAGTATGAGTTCTGTACAACCTGACTATAGAGGGATTATGCCTGAATGATTCATGTACTAATGAAGCCCATGAAAGCTAGTAAATGTATAGTAGAATACTTCTACTACTCAAACTTTTTCTGCTCCAAATATTTGTCAATATTGAGCTGCACGAGTAAACAGACTGAAAAGCTTGCTGCTGTGATGAAGGAAAAGGAAGTTCTCCACAAATGGTAGCTGAGCTCTAGAACACAGCATTTTGAAATTTTTTCTGCATTTATGCAAGTACTTCACAGTTCTGTGTAAATCTAAGCATTCAATTGAATTTAGAACTTTTTGAGTCATTAGGGATTATCAGAGAAAAATATTCATTTTTTCCTGAATTCAGTCACTGTGAATAGCTTTCTGCCATTATTTCTCCCAGAAGTCATGTATACATAACGTATGTCATTTTAACCAGTCACTTCACTGCTTCAGTTTCTAGACTTTCCACTTTCTACTAATTTCAGTCCTCACTTGTGCCACCTAACACTGGGATGTTTTTCAAGTGAGTATCAAAATTTTCTAAAATTTCTTCTTCTGAGTTTAAACCTTCAGTAAACTGAATATGTTTAGATCAAATATGAGTTGACCTTGTTCCTTTAGAAATTGTTTGGTTTTCTACATTAATATAGCCTATTCTTAGAAAAAGAAATCAAAAGGTTCTTGATGCCAAATTCATACAAAAATGTCATTAAAACCTGTGGGAGCATAAGCTTCACAGATTCTACACATGTACAAAATATATATACATAGCTTTATTTTTTTCCTTAAAAGGTTATTGCAGCAACTGAAGTCCTTCTGTGACATAAGAGAAAGTTAACTTACACTGATATTTTTAAATATACATTGCCAATCCTATAGTTAATTCAATGTCTGTGTCCTGAATCTAAGGCTGGTAACAAAAATCCTTTGTTATCATCTCATTCTCTTTGGCTGTTCTTCAGACCTTTTCATCATGATAAACAACCTTATGCTAGACGCATTTTACTTTGCTTTTTTGCTATGTATTCATATGTTTTTAGAGTTTTGATTAGGATTCTATCACGAAAGCCACAGAAATCCTCTGATGAGACCATCAAATCACTACACCTATGGAATTCATGGACTACCATCTATCACTTCTAGGCAGCATCTATATGCAGGAAAGGTTGTTTTGAATAAGTCAGAGCATTCTCAGCACATCTGTTGGCAGAGCCCCTGCCTCTTTGCCATGCAAAGTGCACAAGAGGAATGAGCCCTTATGCTTTGTTGGGTAAAAGCAGTGACAAAAATGCAGGCCAGAGGATGCATTCAGGAAACTGTTCTACTTTTGATAACACATTGGAAGGAAGCAAGAGATTAAGATAATTTAGTTCTTACAATTTCTCTTTTCTTGCTTTATTAGCATTGCTGAGGAGTCTAATTTGACATTTTTGAACTTAATTATTACTGGATAGTACTCCAGCTAGCTAAACACTAGATATACAAGTTCACGTTGAATATGCCAGATATGTGTGTTGGCATATATACACATGCATGTATATATTTCAGTATGGCTGCATTAATGGAAGAATTCCTTGAAGTATTCCATATAGTGCAGTCAACATCCAGTATTAAATGGTTTTGCTTATTAGACAATCTCTCAAGCCTCACCACATTTTAAAACAAATATATTATTTCCCACACAAGGGGCTCCTTGTACTTACACTTAAAATAGAAAACTGTATACAAGCAATATGAAGATAAAATTCTCCTTCATTTCATAAGATAGACAAATAGATAGATCCAATCTAAGACACAACTTCCAATGTGCCAAGTCAATTCTCCAGAACTGCCAAATAAACTGTTTTCTGCTGCTGAATATAAGCTTCCAAGTATCAAAGCAGTTCTGTTTCCTGAAGAGGTCTTCACAGTTGGACCATTTAATGGAAACCATAGGCCAGACAGTAACATTTCAGAAAGATAGTTAAAATAACACATTCCTGTTTTAAAGACATTTTTTAAAATACTGATCTTAAGTTCCCCCCACCTGTGGCACAAAGCTCATCACTTAGTCCACAGTACTTGAGTTTGCTGGATAGTAACAATGATCTAAAGCCAATGTTCTGCATTTTTAGGAAGCAAGGGGCAGCAGAAAGAAGGACAACCAGAAAAGACCCGGAAGCAATTGCCACACTCCATTTTTATTGCCACCTCCCAGTGGCTGATTGCATCTGGCTGAAAATGAGAGCTGGAACATACAGGTCTTATGACCGGATTTGTCATCCCAAGTCCAGTGGCCTCTGGCTGTAGCCATGAGCAGTAAGGAAAAGTTTCTAATGTGCAGAACACTGTAAGATGGTAAGATCAGGGTACCACGGAGTTTTCAGGACTCCTTCATGTGCTAACATGTAGGACCTGTTTACATTGAGAAACAAATGAAGCTTCTTCTAAATTACTGCATGGAAGCACAAGAAAACCTTCAGTTATTTAAAAATCAGTTTAAAAACATGAGCTTTCAAGACTTACATTTCATTTGCTTGAAGATGGACTTGTTGGGCTCAAGCCAGTGCTGGAAAGACAAAGCAGAGAGCAGAGGTTAATATGGATCACAGTAGACAAAAATAGCCTTGTAAATGTATATGGTATCAAAAATGAGAAGTAGGAATTTTGTTTCACTGAGACATACATAAATGAGAAAAGCACCTCCACACTGGAACTCTACTGTATAAGCATATTTGATATCACCAGTGCCTGTAAAACAGATGTAGTTTACGTAAAAGTAAGACAGATATTTCAAAGACATATTTAAAGGGGACAGACTGTAGTCCTTAGCTTGCAGAAGACATTTTTAGCCTCATACTTTTAGCCCTTTTTTTCCCGGAAGAATGATCATATCAGACAGTAGGATGGAATATTCAGAAACTTTAACACTGTCTCTTCATTAGTGTTGTCTTCTACATTTCTAAAAACTGAAGAATGTCTAAGTACTACATCCTCGGTCAAAACACACAGGACACAAGCTATTGTTCTTTTCTAACAATAATTAAAAATCTCAATGCAAAAAGATTGCACTTTTTCCAGGAAATGTTCACAATACAGACAGCTAATGTACGGCAGAAAGGTGTGGATGTTTATTAGTAGGTACATAAATTTACAGGAAAATATGCTTTTGGAAGGAAAAGTTTCGTATTTTTTTATTCTTTTAGAAAATAAACTCAGGTGTTTCTGTAACCAAAAGTTAGGCTCACATTTTAGTTAAGAGCCTTAGCACATCCCCTGCTAGCATTAGCTGACCTGCTCAGGAGGATGTTTTGTCAGAAAAAGAACATGCTGATATTCAAGTGCCACTTCAGACCATAGCCAGCAGCTTTTGTATTAGTATTTTTCATTTAAGCAAAAATCTACACAGTAAAATGAGATTTGTGCTGTGGAAGCAGCTGGTCAAAAAGCACAGCATTCAGTTTTAATAAGCATACTCAACACTGGAAAGTCTTGCACTAAGGAGTTTCATTTTTAACCCTTTCATTCTAGCTCCAAAACCTTTTGGTCAACTGCAAAAAGAAAACCTAGCATTTATTAAACCATATCCAATACTTAAAATATGCTACATGGGCTACCATTTCTCCTCATAACCTTCAGTAATTCTACTACAGAGAAAGGCCAGGGGTAGATATTTTGTAGGAGCTGTTAATAACTGACAGAAAATTATTACTTTAAAAATTACGACATCTCAAGAATTTAGATGAAGTCAGGATACCTGCAAATTAGTTTTCTGGAAGAGAATTTTAGAAAAAACAAATACCTTTGAAAGAACATTTTCAAATATCTGTGATTTATGTGCTATGGTTGCTCAGAAACTCACACACATATAGTTTACAGTAGTACTGGAGATAAGCTCTGCAACGTATTTCTATTTGAAGTTCACTTATCACTGAGAGACTGATACGGAACTCTGGTACAAAGAAAAAAAAAACCCAACAGCCCCAAATTTCAAACAACAGCCACAACAAAAAAACAACCCTCCAACATTTCTTTACCTATCCTGTTTTCCTAGTGTCTCTCTTTTTAGGGGAAAAGATGAAAGAAACAGAATTGAATCAGCAATGACAGTTTCACTGAGTTACCAGAAATATCTAGCTCATTTCATTCTTTTTTTAGATCATACATATAAATTATTTATATGTTTCACTCTGAATAATGGGGGCTGAGAGGTGCTCATAAAAAGGTAAAGACAATCTGATTTAAGAATTCTCGTAAAGTCCACAGTGGTTTATATATACATAATCCAGAATGAATTCACAGATAGGAAACCAGTCAAGACACAGATATACAAGTGCACTTTCCACAGACCCACCCCACATCCACCAGGATCAGGCCAGGCCTAGATGAAGATTCAGACAGCAAAGGGGGACTTGGAGGTGAGCCATGCTGTACTGCTCCCAGGAAACTGCAAGTTAAGAGTGTTCACTATTTTCATCTAGCAGAAACACATTACAATTTTCTTTTTGAAATATCAGGCTGAAATAACAGCACAGACCAGATCAGCATCTAGAACTGTTTGGAAAAGTTAATTATCTCTTATAACAAAACAGCCAGAGATAAAAAAAAGCTAATTTGCAAATATGAAACCCTAATACCAACCATGTGAATAATGAAAGAGGAGAAACATGGATGAAATTCCTCAAACCCCCAGGAATGCAGATTTACCTAACACGTCCAAAATCAAACGTGTTTCACTAAGACCTGACTTTTGAGGGTTAAAAACAGATTGAAAAGACAATCTAGGCAATATAGGCTTTCACATGGAGGTCATGGAACTGGCAGGCAGTTTCTACAAGCTCAGGTTTCTGCTGTGACCTTCTGTTGGCGGAAGTTTGCAAATGTGTACACAATTCAGCTGAATCTTCCAGAAAACGGAGGAGTTACTTTATAATTTGTGGAGACTTTCAAAGACACAGCAATTAGGTGCTTAATATTCTCCGACTGTCAGGGGAAGATAAACACCTAGTCATTGCTAATACTTCTGGAAATAGCCACTCCTATATTTGTTTGCATATTTCAATCTGAGTTTGAGGAAAGATTTTCCCTTGAGTACTTGTCTTTCAGCCTTACAGCACTGACTATTAATAATTAATACCTGTGCCTCATCTCTACTATACAGTATCCAAGCTATATTTATTCCAAGATTAATTAGCTGTTATACTTAGGAGGAGATTAAGGTTCCTGTAAAATAATCAAACTGTTTCTGCAGAAACTTTAAATCGGAAAGTATTTGGTTTTCCAAAATGCTTTTTTCATGTAGCGATATCTTTTTTAACAATTTTCCTGAAAAAATCTCAGGTGAATGAAAATATAACATTTTAAGTTAGCTTGTCAAGATAAATTCTAGAACCATTTTAAATGTTCAGCTACAAAAAATGTTGTTAATATGTATGCCACACTGCCTTACAAGAATAGGCCACAGATGTTTTCAACTGTTTATTGTAAGGAGTTATTGTACCCTTTATTGTACTTGATATGACTAATAAAAAACCCAAACAAAACTAGTCAGATATAAAACTGTTACTAGAGACAATAATCTTTTATTTCTTTACTAACACTAAAGTGTGCAAATCAAGGAGAGAAAAAAACTCCAGTAATTTTAAGCAGTTTTGTTTCTGTCCCATGTATTTGACATTGTAGTCCACAAAGTCTGCTTTAATTGAAGGATGGCCTACACCCTGAAACCAGCTTGGCTTTATGTGTGATAGTACTTAATGATCACCAGAAATCATTCCTGCAGGGGCTGAACTTCTTGTTTCCTTGACAGCATGTTAGCAAGTCTTTTCTTCCCCATTGGTTGCTGCCCAATGGGGAAGAAAAGACTTTGATTCTAATTCTAACGCATTGCCAAGCATCCTGAGAGGAGATTCATGTTCAGCACTACTATTTTCTAATTTCTTTGCCAAAAGAGGTTTCAGTAGCTGCTGTTTATCCCAGTGATCAGACAGATGCCCCCACAGAAAACAGAGTGGAGAGAGAAAGATAGAAATCTTGAAGGTCGGTCATGGGATAGCTAACGAGTCTTGGTGCTTCAAGTGCCAGTGGTGCGTAAGCAAACTATCATGGATATCACTTTTGGTGCTGGGATCCTAAAATATGCTGAGCATTGTGTTTTGACTAAGATTTCATTGCAATTGTATGCTGTGTTTCAGACTAGTGCAATTTTTACTTTGTAAATAGAGCCTTCACCTCTGATTAGCCCTTAAGTGGCGCTGAGTAGTCATTAGCAAGGCCAGGTGTGTTCTTGCTTACCCACAAATGCTGAGCAGCTGATGTGCTATCAGCTTTCACAGCAAAAGCTCAGAGTGAACAAGGACACCCTGCAAGGGTAAAAGCACCATGCTAGAAAGTTAATTTAACTCCACAAACACTGATATGCTTCTAGTAAAAACACTTCAGCCTCTTTCAACCCGTTTCAAATGAAGCCATTCACTGAGAAGGTCTGAGAGGACTGAGCTTGGTCTTGATTCAGCACAGGGTTAGGAGTTTTAAGACAAGAAGCCGTGAGGAAAGCCAAAACTGTGATAGAATCACAGAATGGCCTGGTTGGAAAGGGACTTTAAAGACTATTTTGTTCCACCTCCCATGCCATTGACAGAGATACCTGCCACAAGACCAAATTGCTCAGAGTTTCATCCTACCTGGCCTTGAACACTCCCAGGGACGGGGCATCCACTGCTTCTCTGGGCAACCTGTGCCAGGGCCTCAAAGCACTGGAAGCAAAACAAAGTCTCTTACCTCTTCCAAGCCAAGAGGCTTTTGATTAAGACCCTGTGTTTGCAAGAGGAGCAGTTAGGAAGGGGCAACTGAAAGTGACCAAATACCATGAATACTGAAATTTTTGCTCGGCAAGCAATACTTAGCCAAGTGCTTGGATGTGCACACAGTAAAATAGAATTAGCAGAACTTGCAGTTTTTACAAAAATATTCCAGTCAAGGGATGGATTGGAAAACTTTGTTTAATTGACAGAAAAGAGCAGGAGAATGGACATATGGTACACTGCTGGAAAATTTAAAAAACAATTAATTTTATTTAACAACTATATTAATCTTGAAAATTAATATCTAATATTTTCCTTGAATGAAGAGTAAAATCAAGGTAAATTTGCTTTAGCTTTAAAGAAGTAACTTGCATGGGGCTACCACTTCCCAAAAAAACCAAAACAAAAGCAAAAAACAAAAACAATATCCAAAGCTCACAGAAGTTCAGACAGGGGAATTAATTAGGTGGCAGGCAATTCTATACAGGCACAAGAGCTGCCGAAGGGCCCAGGGCATAATGTGTGTCTCCTTCATGCCCTGAGGCAATACCATATTTTCATGGTTTCAAGAATTTTTATACCAAGAATATTGACAATTTTTAGCTGTAGCAAAAGAGCTGCTCCTCTGTATTTTTTCCAAAATCAGAGCACCAATGCTGTTTAGTGGCATGTTAGTGAGGTACATCACTATCACAAACATTTATCTGGTCCAGAAAAGGTAGTCACATACATTGGAACAGAATCACCATTTGCATGATTCTAAACTGGAATTTATTGAACAAATTTTTGAATTATCACTGCTGTGTGTTGGAGTATCTGAACTTATCGATAGTCTCTACATGAGTTGAACATCTGGCCATAAAATCTGCATATATTGATGCAGATATATTGTGGTGGCATGAGCCACCACATTCTCACAGTCAACAGGTTCACAACCAATGGGAAAAACATCTTTGTTTTTATCAATACATCTTGCAAAATGATTTAGTTTACAAGTTTACTGATCTTCACACAAGATATTTAGTTAGTAGTATTTCTGCTGAATTAAGTGTATATATGTATATAGTCTCTTTACACTACTATTCATTTTTGTCAAATTTTTGTTTAGTACATAAATGCAGCTCTACTAGTAAAAGCATGATGCCATTTAACTCAGCACTTAGTCTCTGAAAACGGTCTGAAGCAAGCACTTAGAAAAAGAATAAGAACAGTAGCTCCCATTGTGCTCAGTGGGCTTTTTCCACCCAGCCTCCATTAATATACGCATGTAAATCTTTGTAGGCTTTAACCAGTTTGTCCAAACTATCATTTTTAACATTTCTTTCAAATGCATGACAGCTACAATGAATTTTATTACTGCCTATGATTTTCTAAAAACTGTTTCTCAATGCTAGTGGCTTATACTTAGTTTACTTTAGAGTGCTTCAGTTCTAAGAATTTCAGGGCAACTTTTTCCTGATCACCTTCTCCAAGCTATTTTACATCATATCTTTCTCTCTCTTTCACTTTTGCTTACTCTCTGACTCTCTCTTATTCATTCTCTCTCACTCACCTCTTTTCCTAGCCATATTATTCTTGTCTAATCCAGCTCTGGATGAAATCAATTTCTATCAGACATAATTCTCACAGCCTTTTTGTTCCTTTTTCAGTCCTATTATTTTGAATTAACCTGACCTGAACTATACACAGCAAGCATTGTTGCAGCAAGAGTTCATGCAAACACAATAACTTTTGTGATAATTCTGCCCTGCAGCAGAGGTTCATACGCGTGGATAAGGATTAAGATTTTTATTACCTATAGCTCAGTCACTCTAGGGTTCTGCCTGTACTTCTGTTCTACCCCTTCACAGAGACAGATCTCCCAGACAGATCTCTACTCCTAACTGTATGGAGCATTACAACTCCTTACACAAAAACATAACTTCATTAAACTGAGGTTGCAAGTTGTCTGATGTCTTTCTGCCAACCTTCACCACTCTCACGTGGTGAGGTACACATTTTTAGAAACATGTATTAAATATCTGCTCTTGCTAAAGCAGAAATCAGCTGCACCCAAGATTTGCTGACCCTTTCCAAAGGTCTCTCTGATGAGGAACTGCTGTATATTTTGTCTATAACTCCCATTAAAAACAGAACCACTACTTCATGATGAATAAATTAATTACCAAGGGACCAGAGACTCTCATTTCGTCTCCTAGTAAATACCGGCACAACTGCTGAACTACTTAGGTTGTAAGATTAAACAAATATTCTGCCCAGGTCAGTTGTATTAAACAAATATTCTGCCCTGGTCAGTTGTAAGTGATATACTTTGGTATACAAATGCATCTCCCCACCACCCTTACTAGTGAAGTAAATAAAATAAAATCTGACAAAAAACCCCTATATATAGATTTGTCACCCAGTTTTCACCATATTCAAGCTTGAAAGCAAAATGATAATTGTATCCACAACAGTTCTTTAGGGGAAAATTAGCAGGCATGCCAACAAATCCATACTGTCCAGTGTCATCTTCCTATCAAAGCATCGAACCAGGCTCTATGCTCTGGGAAAGTCAGAAAATCCCAGTGTACTCAAAGCTACCATTCAGGATCAGCTGCATAGAGGGAGCGTACTCACAGAGTAGTTTCACTAATTCGAAAGCTTTATTTTCATACAAGCCTAGAGCTAAAACCACTGCACTGCTCTGCTACTCCCACACAGCCCTGCAGCACACCCACATGACAAAGCATCTTAATGCTCAAGGCTGATTATGATTTTGAACATCTCCACAGTGACAGGTAAGACTTCATAGTTGCTTCAGGTCTTCTACAAAGACCTTTCATGACACTTCCAACATACCCCATAGGTAGCTTCAAGGTATTTCTATCTAACTACCACCTCATACTTACACATTCAAAAACAAAATCACAAACATGTGCTCAGATTGATCCACTGGGAGTGGGGAAAAAAAAAAAGGAAGTAAGTATTTCTAGGTTTATATCATTGCTCAGGTGCCCTTCTGAAGGGACTTAAGGACTATATTTTATCACACTAACATCTTTCTGTTGAATCTCCCCTTGCACTCAAGCACAACAGCTTCTTTCAGCAAGAAATCCACTCTAGAGAAGATGCTGAACAGCAGCTTCACTGTATCATTCTATTCTCATCTTGTACCAGTCCAAAAACACAAAGATGCTGCTCAACAAACCCAAAGTATCTGGCACAGAATTAGCCATTCTTCACTTCCACAAGTGTGAGAGCATGACAATTGGCCTCAATATAGTATCTAGTATATGAAAAGGTAGCAGGAATAGTTCCTTGAGAAGGAGAATCAGTAACAGCTCGTCCAGGCATGGTTCCTATTTGAAACTGTTAAGAAGTACAAGCTCTAAATGATGATTTCCGGGTTCTTACAGTGTATCTTACAGTATATCAGGGTCTCTTCATTCTTTCGAGATTTCCTGGGTGGGGCTTGGCCTTCAGTGTTTTCCTCAATAAGAAAAATAACAGGGTTCTATGTCAATGTGGCAGATTATCTTCATAACCCATAGAGGAACTTAACACTTGAGAACTATATAGAATCATAAAACCATCAAGGCTGGAAGACACCTTTATCATCATCCAGTTCCATCGTTAACCCAGCACTACCACTGTAACCCTTAAATCTCTAAGCCACACCACTCAGCAACAGATCCAGACTCATCTTGAGCACCTCCAGGGATGGTGACTCCACCACCTCCCAGGGAAACCTATTTCCTGACCACCTTAACATGAAAAAAAATTCCTAATAGCTAATCTGAATCTTCCCTGTCTCATCTTAAGGCCATTTCCTCTGGTCCTCTCACTGCTGGCAGAGTGGAGGAGACTGGCCCCCACCTCACTACACCCTCCTTTCAGGGAGTGGTGGAGAATGATGAGGTCCTCCCTGAGCCTCCTCTTCTCCAGACTAAACAAACCCAGATCCCTCAGCCATTCCTTGTAAGACATGTCTTCTAGTCCTTTCACAAGCATTGTTGCCCATCTCTCCAGCACCTCAAAGTTCTTTTTAAAGTGAGGGGCCCAGAACAAACACAGGATTCCAAGTGTGGCTTCACCAGTGCTGAGTGCAGGGGGATGATCTCTGCCCTGGTCAAATTTGACCAAAAGTAACTTCAAATGTTGCTACAGTTGGAAGTCAGAGAGAAAGCTAATGTGATCCTGCATAATTTTCTCAGAAATCCACATGAAAAAGTCAACAGTTAATACACGAACACTAGGAACTCCTTTGTTCTCAGTATCTCAGAATTAGACATAAAATGGCACGTCGCAATTTACTGCATACTGTTAGTAGACCACTGACTTTCTTAAAAGTTTAAGTATGCCCAAAATATACACACATGTTTATTTATGCAGGAGGAAAGGATTATTATAAAAGTGGAGTTAGGGAGAGGAAGAAATAGATATTATTATTTACTTGAAAAATAACTTATAAAAACACCACCTGTTTTCCCACATTTCATTTTTTTTTCTGACATAAGAAAATGAGCTCAATTTTCTACATTTTTTGCACAGTCAGGAATTCTGAATATTCTAAACAGAAAGCTTGAAACATGTAATTTTAAGCATCTGAAATATTGAAACGATTTTTCAAATTCTCAAACTCAGTCAAACATTTTGATAGTCCTAGGTCAAAATGCTACATTTTACTAGGATACTGTACATTTAGAAGACATTTTGGATTAATTAAAGCTGGTATTTTTTGCCTGCTTAAGCTCCCTCATTACAAAACAAAAGAGCAACTATGGAACCTTTGCACAAAAAAAATTAGATCTTAATAAAATCAAGGCAAGCATCACTGCTAGACTAAATGCCAGCAGGAGTAAATCTGCAAAATATTTCACATACAGTGTGTGTACACTATATAATAATATGCTATTATTTTATATAGTTAACTATTCAAAAAATCAATCAAGAATAATTCACTAAAAGCCAGAATTAAATGCATGATTTTGGCAGTTTCGTTTGGAACCATTGATACAGCCCATTCTCTGCAAACACAGAGACTATGCAGTTGAATATAAAATTCTACAACATATAAAATGCTACAACAGAGGCATTTAGCATTTCCAAGAAATTCGGCAAAGCAACATCCGTTGTGTTCTATGTATATCAGAATCAATAATGACTCTCCTAAAAAAAAAGTTATGCTTTCTTGTTTCAGCTCCTATTACATGTTGTTTGAAAGAACAGTCGGAAGATGGTGCCTAGTCCCTATCTTTGCCAATATTTAATATAAACTCCTTCCATAAAATTATAGAGAATTCTCCCAAAATTATTTACCAACGTGGTGAAAGATTCTTCCCCACTGCCTCCATCAGGACTGTCTCAGACAGTGAAGCTCTCACTACCTTAAGAACCACATCCCTTGCTCAAACTTTCTTTTTCCTTCTCTGATGCGTGTATAACCCCATCTTCCTAGCCTTTGATTCCTGCACTAAAAGGGTGTGTCCTTCTTAGAATCATCTCATAAACAAGCTCTCCACTATCTTTATGTTTCCAATACTCCTTCTTTCCTTCTTCAGTTAAGTTGATCTTTCTTGAATACAGATATCTAGATCAGAGCAGCTGAGGTCTCATTAGAGTCTAATGATACTAATACCTTTCTGCAAATACAGTCCTAAGAGGCAAACAAAGCATTGTCTGTTACCATAGCCACATCATGCACTAAAACCAGACTAGTCAATAGTCATTTTATTCATTTTCCCACATCACTTTATTTGCCTCCGGGGCACTGAAGTACATTTTCATGCATATTATTAACTAGTATAGCCTGAACTATCGCTTTCCTTCAAAGTAATTGTGCTTGGGAAAACCACAAGGTTTAAATTCAGAAAGCAGCTGTTGCTAAAATCCACCTACTGATCTTTACTGAGCTACAGTTTATATTTTGTGACACATCTCACCAAGCCCTAACAATGTACTGCAGAAAATGTGTCTCCTTCTCTCTTTATTCAGACCTGTAAGAATTCTACTAAGTCTTGGAAATTCCTTCTACGAAATGACAAGTATGCTTTTTCCATGGAGCTTTGAAACTTTCTTCTACAGAACTATAAGTACTCTCATCTGTACAGTGGCTACAATCATATGACATTTCTCTTGTGACTCCACCACATCTTACACTTGCTATGGCTTATCTCTTTAACCACATACCTAGGCAATTCCTGATGGCTTTTTGTTAGATAAATTCCAGGCATCTATACTCACAACTGCTAGAATAAAAAACAATGAGGAAGACTGTCACATACCTCATAAATTCAAAACCGTAATTTCCTTCGTTTTTTACTGAGCTGTCCTGGTTTTGGCCAGGACAGAGTTAACTTTTTGCAGTAAGTGTGGTGGCAAACCCTGGAACTGTGTGGGAGTGTCTGGGTTATATTTACGTCAGTTCTGGGTCACAGAAGCAAGGAATTCTTGGGCTTCCAGGAAGATGTTCGTGACAATATAAGATACTGAATACAAATGTAGCTTATTTTTATCAATTGTAACATAAGAGAAGAATGTACATTGCTTTCAACTCATCAACAAAGCGTTTAAGTCTGTACAAAGAAGGGTCCCTTATAAACCATGTCCTAATTTGTGACAGAATTTAAAATAAAGAAATAGTACCCAGTTAGAGACTATGAAAACATGAGAGCAATTGTAAATCAACTCTTAAAAATGCAGGTTCAGTAAGTCCGTTTAACAAAATCCAGCTGAAGACTGGACCAGTTGATACAAACCTCCGTACTACACAAGATGGCAACAAAGGTGAGACTGGTGAGACTAACTGCTAATTGTTTTCACTTTAAAAGAGGAATGCAATGGAAATTATTTGGTATAGCTTTGCAAAGATTTTGCAATTCTATAAGGCTGAGCTGATGGTGATACCCCAGTTCCTGGGATTTTTGACAAAACTAATTAAGGTGTAGCAAGAGATATCCAGCCAATGTTTTTTTCCTCTTCAATCACAGCAGCTTCAAACTGGTAATTGTTTCCAGAGATTAAATGCCATTATATGCACCCCAGATATTTGAAGTCACATATCTAAGTATTAATACTGAGACCAGCAGGACAATATGATGAAAAAGCAGTTCCGAATTTCAATGTCTGAGGACTTCTGTTTTCTGTGTTCACCATTTGGTCCTATTCTCATACAATAAAAGCCATCTGAAGCCATGCAGGGGTGGCAGCAGCAAATCACCTATAAAATACAACCTGCAGAGCCACCTAACACCTAGGAAACATGACTAATTACTGTACACAAAAACACCTACAGCACAGGTCTGACAATTTTATTGTGGAAATGCAAATGACAATTTTATTGTAGAAATGCAAAGATGCTTATATGGAGGACCAACCTGAAGAACCTCCCAAAGCTTGACAAATCACATCTGTTTTCTGTATTACAGATTTTAAATCCATGTACCCTGTGATGGGTGAAACAGAATGACTGCATTTACCTGATAAACATAATAGGATTTCCTCTTACATATCCCAAAAATCATACACTAAGAGAAAACTAAAAATCCCAAATTCCAGTGCACTGTCAGAGCCTAGAGCTGCTCTCTGCTGACTCTGAGTCATGCCTACAGATTGTTTTCTTGTTTAAGTGCCCAGAACTACACAAATCAGAATATATCATAACATATAATAATAAATACATTAAGTGACGAGAAAATTAATTTAGTAATGCCACTTTAGGAACCTCTACAGATTACAGCCCAAGTACAAGTCCTCAGAGATACATACCTTTACATCAGAACATACATGCTTATTTTAAAAAGAATAAATTAACTTTAAAGCAGATTTAGTCAGATTATATACATACCCTCTGCTTCTCAGGGTCAACATATCGAACGCCAAAATAGTCTTTCTCCAGCAAGCTGTAATAGTTGCAGATGTGATCTATAAGAAACTGACCTTTGGTTTCCCTCTGTAAAAAGATAAAGAAATTACACATCATGTTGAATATTCTGAATTTGCTGTGTACAAATCTCTGCAAAGTGTCAAGGAAAATGACACATTAAATTTTTGTTATTCAGATGTGGACAAGGATTTAACTGTTTATCTTCTCTATAAGACTCAAGAGATAATGATCAATACACTCCCTGCACATTCATAGATTGGTTAAGAAAATATTACTACGGCTACCTCAGGAAAACTCAGGCTGCTCTAATGGCTACAAATTTGTAAGACTTAATATACTACTAGCAATCATATTTGCACAGATGCTATAATGGCCCAATAGATAGATACTCAGTTACATACAGAATTTCAAAACACTCTGTGGTTTTTCATCCCCCAAATTTAAAAGCAGATTGAATGTGAGTATTCTACTGGGTCTTTACACAATGCCCACTGCAAGAGATTGGATCCCTAATTCCCTTCATTAAGTCAGAGCTACAGTACAAAGAACAGATGCCCAAATGACTGAAAGGGAGGTTTTTATCTTTGCATTGTCACTGGGTAACTATAGCCTTATCAAATCTTACTGTTACACATGATATTTAGCCAAAAATCTCATTATTTCTTTCTGTTTTCTTCGATCTCAAGAGTGTGGGTCTATTCTCCTTTATCTGATGCCTAATATGGAGATCTTACATGAGTTTTCACATTTCTGCTGATCCAGCTAATGTGAAAGTTCATGTTGGGTTTTTTTCTGAAATGTGATTTGTATCTATATTAGCATGGGGCTACAGCTGTTTTCCTAAAACAATCTCCCCCAAACTGACAAAGGTGCTTCGCAACCAGTGGTGTCAGGTCTCTGCATTTTTTCCCTCTGTCTGTCTACCCTAGTCCTGCACTGAGACATCTCTGCTGTGGACTAGGTAGTGAGTCTCTACCCTTTGCTAACATGAAACAATTTGAACTTAGCTCTTTGATGTCTACTGAATAGAAACTACACAAGACATGAAATCACTTTATATAAAAATAACACTTAATTGCTTTTCTCCAAACTACTCCCTGAAAACTTTAATGCTATGCCTTGTTCAAACTTTTTTTTTTAAGAATTTAAGAGGCAATTCAAGCTGTAAGGAGCATGGCAAGCACAATTGAAGGGACAGCAGCTATATATCTCATGTTATTTTACAAGGCTGTATATTGCTAGCATCTTCATTTTGCACAGAAGTAGCTGAGCCAAAACCAGCACCATGACCTGTTGGAGGTCATACTCTAAAGGGCAGAGGATGTGATGGCCTGGGCACCACCACTGTCTGGTGAGATCCACTGCTTCCCAGAGAAAAAATGGGACATGCTTCAAGACTGTGGAGTTAGAAAATAATACAATCCGTGAATTAAATTTTTGTTGTCTTATCTTTACAATTAATAAGGAATTCTCACATAGATACAGTTGCTTGTCTTTTTCTTTCCAGTACTCAAGAAACAAATAACTAAATAAAAAGCACCTTCAGTTAAGGCCCTGACAGAGAGATGCATTGCCCTTCCATATGCTGAGGCTACGGTGGACATAACCTTTCCTGCCATAGGGACCTCCTCTCCTCCCAAATTCACTTCCAGCCACAATAAAATTGCTAATTTCTCTACAGATTTCCTTTTCCTAGATGTGGCCACCTCCGTTTCAAACGATACTGAGTAAGCCACCTACCTCCTCTACTCCTATCTGTCTCCACCTTCTATCTCCTATAAATTGTAGTCCTATACTCTTCCATACTCTCCTACTTGCCTGGAGATATCTCTGCCTTGTCTGCACATGGTGCTTCCATAATTTGTTTTCTTATTTTTAAACAGCCATTGTCAAAGGATGTTAACACAATTTGTCTGTACAGTTCGTGCTCAGGCAACCTCACGCTTTGCACCCTCCATTGTTACCTTTTCCCATGTAACCTAGACGCAACAGGTTTCCTTCTGTAATTGTTTCCTTCCAGCCTCAAGACACATAACAATTCAACTTGTTTGCTGTTAAGAGTGGTTACAATCACTGACATTTTCTTGTGCTGTACCCAGTTACAAGTACAGACATCCTGGAAGCAACATAGAGAACACTTTCTCGAAAGGAAAAGTCCTATCAAAGACTGAAAAATACAAAAAGAAAACTGTCACTCTCCCTGTGGCTGACACTTATGCAGTCTTATTTCAATTAACTGCTTTCTAACTTAAAATCTTGTAAATGTCTGAAAAGTTTTGTGACTATGAGAGACCATTGAAATATTGACAAAATTGCATGGTGATGTTTCATTACAAAGGCAGTAAGAAAAATTATAAACATAGATGCGGCATTTAACTTGCATACAGTTTTAAACTAATTGACAGCAAATTAAATAGGGCTGGGAAATAACAGCTATTAGATGACTCAGGTACAATCAAACATGAAAACAGATTTTACTGGCAACAGCGTACAAACAAAATCCATTTTTTAAAACACTGGAAAGAGGGAAATCAGACTATCCATATTTTCATGTGACAACATTAGATGGTGTTACTGGAAGAACAGTCAATAATACAACCTTCTACAACAAAGTACTAGGGGTTCACATTCTAATCTATGAATTTTAAAAGCCCTTTGCTTCAGTCACCTAAATAATCACAAATTTCTGAGTTCCTGAAGAAACCGATGAAAGGGTACAGCATATATAATGTCTTAAAATCCAGCAACAACGTTCTGTTTCTAAAAGGAATTGATGCCCTAGTTTTCTTCCTTGAAAATAGATGATGGAAACAATCCAAACAAAAAAGAGCAAAAAGCCTCCAAGCTAGATTCATGCTCTAGCAGTCTTTAAGCCTTCCATCAATAAATAGAAGAGACTAGTTAATAACTTCACCCTTGGTTAATATACTCCCTTCAGTTCATTACATTTTTTAAAATATTCAAGATGCACAAAAATGGGCTAATTCAGTACATGCATGAGGCAGTGAGAGTCCTTATACGAAATTGTAAATGTTCCACTATTAAAGCCTTCCAGACACCTGAAATTTTGAGAAAAAAACCAGATCTTAATTGATACACAGAGGAAAATACCTGATGTGGCACATTGCACATCAAATCCTAATTCATAATAGATTGCAGGACAAGAAGGAAGGACAATAGCGGTTAATTTTATTTTCTGCATACAGCATAAATAAACCTTTTCTACTTTCCTCTAACAATACTTCAAATTCTTGTAAGCTTTAGAATCTAATTATCTTTTTCTATTTATTACACATTGCTACATATTAATACATATTACTGCGTATTATGCTATAAAAGGATATATCAGAAACCAAATTTCATTCTGATTTGTGGAAGAATCTGGATAACACAAATTAAGAACAGCTAGTCATCCACAACAGAGCAGAGGAATGGATTTGGGTCAGAGAATAATGAATATAAAACATTGCCTGAAATTTCAGACAGTTGCCATACAGCTTTCCAATTAAGTGATCCTTTAAAAAAAAAGAAAACAAACAAAAAAAAACAAAACAAAGAAAAACAATATATCCTTAAATTCTTCTACAAAAAAGTACTTCACAGCAATTCAGAAAAATAATTTTACATTACATTTTAGAATGTTTGCCAGAACATGAAAAAAATTACATAATAAAGAAAGACATTAGTTCAAATACCACTGAAGAATTTCAGGCACGAACAACAGGAATCTGAAAGTAAAAATCAAGTCCTACATTTAAAATTTTCACAGCTCAAATATTTGAGCTGAGTTCACTCAGAAGTCATCAATTATTGTCCATGAAAGAAGATATATGCAGGCAGAAACAAGAGTAAGGAAAGTCTGTAAGTGAGAGATACGAAATGTCCTGAATTGTAATCAATACATCGTTTTCAATGAAATAATACCATTAAATAAGCCACTTTTTTCTAAATCTATTAATTCAAATATATCTGTCTATCTCATATGAGAAATATTTTCCTTCATATTTTTGTAACCCATGTAATGGCTTTAAACAAAGTCCTATAATGCAAATATTCCACACACTCAAAAATTTGGAGATTTCTGTAAATAATTTGAGGAATGACTTTCTGATTTATTTAGATAAATAGGCATAGACAAGATGAGTATGTTTTTCCTAAGGCTGTATTTGAATATCTGACCTTAATACCACTAAAATCCCACAAAACCCCCAACACATATGTAACAGATATAATGCCATGTAAATTACAAAATCCCCAAATACACAAGGTCAGCTTGCAAATAACTGTTAAACACTGCTTTTTAAGCTGGATCAAAAGTTTTCATTTCTATTGAAACAAGTATGTATCAAACTAAACTTGAAGCTGTGACAAAAGAATCATGCAAAACGGGAAGTTCTCTACTGGAATAAGATATGAAAACATGATCACACAGAGTCTCCCATTGATGGACTCACAGGGCAACCTGATTTTGTTCCTCACCTCTAAGAACTGAGTAATAAACTGGAGAAATGCTTCATTTTTCCCTACCAGACACTCTTATTACAGCTTCCATTTCTGCAACTCTGCAAATTTATGACTGAGTAAGCTAATTCTTTGGTAATTTCTCTGGTATAGAGAAACTAACCCAAACAACAATCTTTGTCACTCTTAAACAGTTTAACACATTATCCCCATCTCATGCTTGCTCTGGGGATTTCTTTTTTTATTTCAGCTATCTTGATGCAACTTAAAAGTCAAGGCAGAGTGTAACTTGTTCTACCAATTTAACAATTCTACAATGACGTCAAATGCGACCACAAAACCTTTCCGACTGCTTCATAAATCTGAAAATGAGAGAAAAACTACTTATAGCAGTTTAAGATCTTACATTCAGTGAAATGCTTTCCCTATATGAATTTGCTTCACTGTGGAGTTCTGTGTCTGTTTATCTGAATGTCACCACAAGGAAGAGCAAGAATCACAAGCAGATTAAACACAATGCTTCTGCTCCGTTATCTAACCACTGAAGTCCTGCCAGCTGTGCTTATCTCTGTCAGGAAGTCACTGACATTACTAAGAAGTGTGCAGAGTCATAAACAGAGTATTTATTCGTACTGGGGATTTCAATTCTCAACCCATAAGTGTCTTTACTTGTGTGAACAGCTCCCAACAGTGACCCTGTGTGTAAAGCTGGTCACATACTTAAGTGCTTACTTAAGCATAAAGTCACGGACAAAAAACAAACACCCAGATAAAACAAATCAACCAAAAAACCATCAACACAACAAACAAAGCACAATGAAACCAACAGTTCTGTCTAAATTAACGGAAAGTCAGGCCCTCAGGCAAGGCAAGCATTCTGTTTGATTTTGTATGCTTGTTTTCTTTGGTGTGTAACATATTTTGAAGTCCTATACATGTAAAAGAATTAAATACATGTACTGAATAACAGTCATGATAGAATCATAGAATGAAAACTAATGAAGTCAGAAAAATTGACAAAATCATTGTGACTCTAAGAAAAAAAAAAGCAAAAAACATCTTTACCCACTGAAAACCGAAAAAGATAGTTCTGTTGACAATATGTAACAATAATTATAAAAAGCAACTGCATCTTCGGCTGCCACGTCTCACATTTTTGACTTTTCTTTGGACATCTTCTACCAGTGATCAAACCATATTTCTTGTAGGCTTTTCTTGAGAGAAATAACTTGAACCCCAACAGGCACATGTCTTCCATCTCATTGACAATTATTCCATAGTTCAGTATGGGGCCAGCTCTCATACACCAAAGTATGGCTGTGAAAGGATATCTAGGCGCAACTCTCTCCTCATGCCCATTTTGATACAGCTATTATCACATTTCCATTTGTCTCCAGTGGCACAGCAAAAAAATTCACTAAGCATCGCTGGAGTGGGCTGTGGCCTGGAATGGAACTCCTTTAATATCAACTCCTTGAAGCTGAATAGGGAGGAGAACTAAGGGCACAGAGAAGGAAGACAATTAGGCATGCCCAAATTTCTCAGTATCTGGATCAATTTTTAAGTCTTGCCTCAATAACAGAATCCAGAACAGAACCCTCATTCTGCAGCAACCAAAGTCAGTAAGGTAGAAAAGACTCAACTCTGACATGGAAAACTGGGCCAGCCCTAACCCTGACAACATCCAATGCCCTCTGCAGATTTCTTATGGCTCTTTAGATTTATGGATTCGCTGGATCTGCAGATGACAGCAAGTACTCACAAGACAGATACACAGACAAGTCCTTTGCCATTTTTTGTACCTTTTCTAGAAACAACAAGAGGAATATATGAAAATGTTTCACGAGAACAGAACATTGAATAATGCCTTCAAAATATATACAACAATAAAAGCACGCCTGTTTCATTCCTCAGCTAAGGTTGCATAACTTTCCTTGCATATTCTTTCCTTCCATAATCAGTATCCTACACTATTTTACACTATTTGAAAATACACTGGAAGCCTAGTCTAGTCTAGTATATAACATTTAACCAGAAAATGTTCTCAGTTGTAAAAGAAGCCAGTTATAATTCACTTCTTCTATTGTAGTTTAAATTCCAAAATAAAAAAGGCAACTTTTGCTAAAAGAAATGAAATAAATTGGAAATGGAAGAATTTATTTTACAAACCAAGATTTATCACAGATTTTTCTTCCATTAACAGTGAAGAATTAATTATATTTCTACAAACCTAAAACAAAGTAAGAAAAAGGGCCAATAATTTTTAATGAAAGGCACAAAACATGACACTGCAATAAAATAGCTGGCATTTACTTAATTATAACAGTCCTCTTCTACATGTCATTTTATATTAGTTATCTCTTGCAAAGTATGTTTGTTCTATATGCTAGTTAATATTTCTATATTAATTAAAAATCATTATACCAACATCATCTAATTCTAGAACTTAGTGAAGGAAAAATTTTTATATCTGTCATTTTATTATGCATAAAATGCATTTTATTATGTATAAAAGTATGTGAATAGATGATAGAAAACATTAGAGAACTAATGCTTATCTTACTTCATAGGGAATTTAGCAGTCAGTAGTAATAAAGAATGCTTCATGTCTGAGACACAAACTACCTACTACTACTCCTCTAGTTTTAGAATTCATTTGGTAACCTGAAATGGGTCTGAAGAAACATCATTTCTACAGACATATCAGTCTTTAAACTCAAATTTCTAAGCTCTTAATTACCAGTTGAGCCCCAAGCTATAGATACTAATAAAGAGAACTAAAGGAAAAAGAATCCCATAAAGGGGTTATTAGCCTTTATTTACAGTTTGTTTTGGGCAAGAAATATACAAATATATCTTAAAGGAGAAATAAAAGAAAAAAGAATAATGTCTATGTTGGGAAGAAGAGAAATAAGGGAAGAGCAATTTCAGGGCTGTATGTGTGAATGTAGCTGAGGAAGTTCTATTAATCTTAAATGAAACCATATGGCTAAATGTACACATTTAAAATTTACCCAGCATTGAAAATTTACCCAGAAGTAACTGCTGCAGTGAGATCAGAAACATACTTGTCAAAATCCTCTTATTTGCTAACTTGTTTGGAAAATGAAGATCATTTGAGGTTATTTATTTTTATTTAATTTGCACCATTCATGTGCAACAGATGGACAGATTTGTCCATAAAATGGCATATTTTTATGGTCTCTTAAATTAGAGGTTGTTGTATGAGAATAGTGATCAAATAATAACAGATGAAGAGGAAAAGAAGAAAATCACACCACAGAAAAAATCCCACAATGCTAGTCCCATGCAATGAAAACTATTCTAAAAGCAAAGTACTATGGAAAATGAAAAGTGTGTTCTACTACACAGTAAGACCTGGACAGCAGCAGTGAAGACAGGTAACAGAATATCACGCAATCAGTTCTTGACCTCAGTGATATCCTGCAAGTAAATTACTGTGACCCATGGGTAAGTTATAAATAATAAAAAGAAATATTTATAGTTCGCAGACTGCAGCTCCCAAAAGTCTCCACCAGTCTGGCCAGCAAGCACTGAGGAAACCACAAATGCAATATTCATTTACGGGGTTTATGCTCATTTTCTGTTGTGCACATGGGCATCACTTAGCCATTAAGGTTTTGTGTCCCTGAAGTGTCAGCCTCACAGAAGGCTTGCAGCATTAACTGCTCACTTCTGGTAACAGCTTCCATTAGCGCAGCATTTGTGATGCCATCTGAGGCTTTATTGATTTCTTAAAAGGAATTGAGTCCTTCTGTCAACAAATCTATAATTTTATTCAATATCCAGCATTGTTCAGCAAACCCGACTCTGCTTTCTCTCTTTCATTCTTGACATCATACCACACATAGGAAAGTGGATTAGAGATTTCAAGAACGAAATCTCAGTCCCCACCAACAAAACAACATAAAAGCCAAGCCAGAATTTTAATAAAAATACCTAATGTCCCCCAGTACAGGTGATGGTCATCAACTCTCCCTTGGCCTGAATCTCTGCAGTAGTTTCTAAAGACACAGAAAAATCAGTACATATTCAAGGACATATCCAAGTACCACTCTTTAAATATGCCTTTTCCAACAGATGCATAGCAGTCCACCCCTATTTTACGAGAAGAGTTTTTAAAAAAGAACAGCAACCAAAAATTCTTCTAGCCTAACAAGATTCTTCCCTGAGCACAGGCAAAAGGGAGACTCAGCATGGTATGACACAGCTCCCTTATGCTGCCCACATGAGAACAGCCAGCTGGGTTTTTGTAAGAATGCCCCTTCAGGAGCACATTTCAGGGCTCAGCTGAACATATTAAACCCCAACCACGGGACAAGTCATGCAGGAACAAACACACCTTTGCTTCCACACCAACGGGGAGAGAAGGGCAGCTTGAAAGAAGCTATGAGTAGAGCTGGGGAACCCCTGCAAGCACTGAGAGCAGAACCTCAGCTGTCCCCCTCACGCCCCTCACAGCTTGGGGTTATCCCCACATGTTCCTCGCCTTCCATGAGGAAGCACATCATGAATGCCCGCAAGCATGACATGGGATGGGCATGCACCAGTGGGAGGAATGGAGGAAGAAAAGTAAGATCATGGAACATAATCCCTAGAGGGGATGAAGTAATATCCATTTGAAAGGCTATTAGAGTGATGTGAAAGGCTAAGTGCTTACATAATGAACAGAATATACAACTAGATATCACAGAAATTTGATCCATCACTATGTGGATTATTCCAGAATCACAAACCCAGCTGTGTAGGCATTGACCTGGCAATATCATCTCTTGAGCACACCCAATCACAAGTGCTGCGGCTCACAAATAATGTCTCCTGACAGACAAGACCCTCAATCATGGTGATGAAGTCACCAGCTCTCAATGAACCAGCTGAAAGTGCAACTCGTACACTAATCTCATGTGATAGGGGCCTAGATTAAAACTTTTGATTAACAGAGGAATCCTCACCATGCTATGCACTTGAACTGTCAGACAGACATACAATATAATTGTATCATTATGCCTCAGAGGACACTTGTCACAATACCTACTGTGCCTCTTCAAAAAAGTTTTTATGGAAGGGGGTGAGGATAAACACAATGATCGCCCACCTTCTACTAGTTTAGAGCCCACCAACACACATTTTTTTCAACTACTCATCTTGCTTACCTGCCTCAGGTAAGTAACTCCTTTCTATCCATCTTTGGTAATATTTCAGTATGCTTAATCATTTTTGCCACATACTTTGACTGCAGAAATTCTGTAACTTCAAGGATCATGTTGGCTCATTTCCCACTCAAAGTGCTTCATTCCTGTACCTTTTTTCAGCAGAATGTACAGATAATTTTACCATGAGAAATTATTTCCAAGCTGCTCAATTAGTGCTTTGTAGACACATATGGTTAAATATATTTTCCTGTCAGAAAGAATTACACAGTAAAAAATCTTTTATCAGTACATTTCCCCCCTCATAATACTCCAATTGTTAAATGCTTGTTTTAAAGGAAAACAAATATTAAATTTATAAGATTTGATAGGAAATCTTCAGAAGAGGAAATTAATGGTAGATTGAAAACACTGGAGAAAGAAGTCCTCCAGAAGCATTCCTTGGACATGGTGCCCACACCAATGCACCACAATAGTACTTAATAAAAGCCAGCTACTGGCATCAGGGGAGGAACTCATTCTCTGTGTCATACAACTTTCCATCTCCTTGCCAAAGAAAAGTTCCCAATTCACAATTTTTTTTGTAGTAGAGAAAGCTGAATTGATTTTTTTTTCATTTCTTTCTTTCTTCCTGGAGGTCATTCAGTCCTGGAAAGATACACAAACTGCCTCATTAGCACTACTAAAATAAAACGTCCATTTGATAGCATAGCCAGAACTACCCTTGCATTTGTAATCATCACCTCACAAAATTACAACTATGGTCCTTTTTTTTCCACTCCTTGAAGAACTATTCATAAGAATACAGATTTTATACAAGAAGTCTTTCTAAATTTCTTTTAACTATCATAAAAAACCCAACACACTATAGAAATTCAAATAGAGGGCTCTACTGACTTATTCCATTAACCACAGCTGCAAAAAAGCAATACATTTTACAGACCCCTTAATTGTTTCACCTTTACTAGACTTCACTTTCTCCCTCTCTGTGTCAGATTCATCTTCATCTTTCCATCATGTGCTCAGACTTCCTGTTCCCACACATTCAGCAGAGATCAAAGGCAAGCTGACCTCACTTTTTACTGTTTCAGTAATTGGTCCGTTTTCCACATTTTTCAGTTGGGGAGCATACTGACACACTATTAAAATGCATCCTTTTTGGCTAAGTTGGGAACTCATCACACTTTTTTTTCTTCTTAGCAGTAGTTACTCTTGCATCCTTTTTAGGATGTGTTGTGGTCCGTGGTAGTGGTGGGCAACACCTTTCCTGAGAGCATCTTGTGCCAGTGGGTAGGAGCCACAAGAGCACCAGCACACACAGACACACGGAAATCCCCACCCACACAGGCAGCAGCTGTGAAGACACCAGAGGGTCCAGGCACGGAGTTCCAACAAGGGTTTATCTCAGGTGACACTGAAGGGGTCCAGGGGCCAAAGATAAAGGAGGGCCCAGGGTATAAATACAGGGAAAGAGAGGGTGGAGAAGAGCATCAGAGATCCGATGGTCTGAGGGCTATGGGGCAGTACACAGGGAAGGGACCAATAGGGAATGTCAGGATGGATGGGCAGGGTTACACAAACAATGGGAAGACAGGGAAGGGAGAACTTACTAGAACATGAACATATAAAGGTAAAAGGGGTAGGGAAGGCCAATGGGGTGGACAGAACTGGGACAAATTAACATGGTGTTGCAGAGCACCGTGGGGGGAAGCTTCCTTTCTCACCCTGAGCTTGAGGAATGCCCACAGGCTAAGGTGCATCTCTCTAGGGCACCACTAACCCCCTCTCCCCAGTAGGCTCTTGGGCCTCCACAAAGATGGTTTCACCCAAAATAAATCCTAGGATGCTGCAAATGTTTCTTTCCATCTAGTAAATGGAAAGCAAAGCCCTGAATTATATACCAAATGTATGAACTCACTTTTCCTGACCTTACAGAAATACTATTCTGTCTATTCTTTCCTATGTGTTCAGGGCATAATTTGCTATCGTTGATATTTAAAAATTTTAGCTCTCGGCTGAAACTGGATGAAAAAAAGAGGGGAGGAAGAGGACTGCAGATTATGTGTTTGTATATTGGAAGTTTTGTGATATGCTCCCCAATGGCTGGCATTTGGGGAAAGCATTGAAAAATCGGTGGATGCAGAGGATGTTTATGCACACTGATCAATTTCCCTCAACCAACCACATTGCCTGTTACAACTGGACATAAAACCCATTAAAACAAGAAAAAAACAGAAGATTATACTTGTCAGGATCACCTGTATCCTTTTACTACGTGTAGTGGCAGATAAAAGGACCATGCAGTGGAAGCTACTTCCTATATGCAAATGAGCACAGTTCTCCTAAGCAAATTTTTTCAGAGAATGTGCCTTGTTAACAGGCATTTAAGCATCAAGCCATAATTTTGGAAATAAACTCCTGTTCTCACACGGGTGATTATGGAGTGGAAGGAGACCTTGTAAAAAATACACAGTAACTTTCATGAATAGATAGTACAGCTGTTTCCTAGGTCATTGTTGCATTAGAAAGGTCTCTCTTTAAATTCCTGTCACATTTAGAATTGAAGAAGAGCAATAGCAAATATCAGGAAGACAACTAAGCAACTTGAAAAAGGAGTGAATAGCTTTGAATATTATTGCAAAATGAAAAGTAAAGTAAGATTTCTTATTGTCCTCTGAGAGTAGGAAACCTGTGCTTAACCTCTTGTAATTTGAGAGCAAACTAAGGCTATGTTCTCCTCACCGAGATCATCTATGGGTACTATAGGCTTACGTGAAAGAAAAAAAAATCTTTTAAAGTGTCTTAAGAAAGAGCTAGATGCAGTGCAAAGCTGACATGCAGATTCTATGAAGCAAAACTCCAACAGCTTTGTACCTGCTCTGCCAAAACTGACTGCAAAACCTCAGGATGAAATTATTTTATAATGAACCTCTTTTTCAAAACTGGAGAAGTTACATAAATGAGCAGATGACGCCAAAGAATAAAAAGGAGTCTTATCTTGCAGCACAAGACAACTTTTTGGATTTCTCTTTCTGCCTGACACATTGATGCAAAAAAGAACATTTGGGAAATAAAGCAAGAAACAAGACAGCATGGAAGTTGGTGAGAGAGCACTCAGACATTTCAGTGGCCTTGCACACTTCCTTGTGGGATGAAGCAATGCCCTAAGTACAAGAAAAGCAGCAAGCAGAAGGAAAGCAGAGAGCAGGGGAAGACCACTGGGATTAGCTCAGTTAGTTTGAGCATGGTAATGTCAAGATCGTGGGTTCATCCCCCTATGAGCCATTCACTTAAGACTTGGACTTGATGATCCTTGCAGGTGCCTTCCAACTCAGAATATTCTGTGATTCTGCAATTCTCTGAATACTTCATCACCAAGTGCTCTGCTGCCATTAACCCAAACCCATCCCACGTTCACGCGTTCTCTGAAGAGCCTTGAGGAACGGACTGCACTGAAAACTCAACTGAGAATGCACCAGATTTAAGCAAAACCATATCAAAGACTCAACAACCAGAAAATGAGGATATATTTTTCTAGAAAAGATGAAAGATTCTCTTTCTTACAAGGCATTTAAACTTTAGTGCAGGAACAACATTCTGCTCTTATGCTGCCCAGACTCCCCACCTAGTCTTCCCTAACCCTTCCCAGTTCTGCCCATCTTCCTCTTCACTATGTAACGGGTGGCCAGCCTCAGTCCATGCAGGTAGGTATCACACATCGAGGTACCCAGCAGCCAATCCTCTGAAGCTTTGTCTTGTCACCTTCTCTCAACAGCAGACAGAAGCACAAATATAAATGAATATCAGTTTGCATGCTCTGAGCATTGAGTCTGTACATTAGGTTATAGGCATGGCAGGAGAGGAGCACAAGTGGACAGCAGTACACAGCTGTCAGAAAGCACCAACCTACCTAAGGACACATTTCGACAGGATGGCTGAAAGGTGTTCCAGTAATTCCAGACATTGCTACCTATTTAAAACTGACTCCGCTGAACCTCTGCAGTGCATACTTGTACTTGGCTGAAGATATTAGTCTTGAAATATTTATTAAAGAATCTCTCATAACGATGGCCAATAGATTAAAAATGCTGACCATCATCATGCATTTATCTCATTAAAGGCATTTCCTTTTCCAGCTTTTACGGCATCTTCGCTACATCTGACACATACACATCCCGTATTTTTTGTTCATCTATGTCTATACATGTACATGCATGTACACACTTTGTATATAAATATAAATCAGATGTCAAGAAAAAGGACTAAGGGATTCTAACATTAGAGAAGGCTATTAGATTATTTGGCTATCTGCATAATTTGGAACAAATATAATTTTATCCAATTAACGTCTCATACTTGCCAGCCTTATCGTTTGTAAAATTAAATAATTACATTTTTTTTTCTACAGTATGTCTTTAGACAAGGCAGTCAATCTTGATTTAAAGCTTTTTAGAAGAGAAATTGAAAATATGCAGATTCTGGTGCTGGTTAATTCCACTGCATTACGAGCTTTATAAAACAAACTTGGAAAAAACATGCTTTGGTTGTACTGGCAATATAGCACCACAGAGCACCATAATTTCCCCCATACATTGTTACTAAAATAAAAATACTAAAAAAGAGAGCTACCTATCTAGAACAATCTCTTTTCATCAAATGGATATAATGAAAGACTATGATCTATTTGACAGCATTCAAAAACTGTTATTTTAAAATGTATATATGCTGTCATATTTAATAATAGTCACTTTATCACAAGCCAGAACACATTCCAAAGTTTTAAGCATAGCTTCCCTCAAAAAGTTTTAAGGTGCAGTTTCATTGAGTCCCTAAAACAGTTATGACCAGTCAACTTGAGGCATCATATTGGGTGAAATTTTTTACAGATCATTCAAATGAAGTTTTAAAATATACCTGCACAACAATCTATGTCTACCTTGTTCTTCAATATCACCTTTCAAAATTATGTAAAACTTCACAATCCCAAAGCTTCTCATATTCTGAGCAGCTGGTAGAGATGATAGGCATCCTTTCCCCAAAAAAAGTATGAAAGGAACAAAAAAGCATTTGAAAATTGGGAAAATCTCCTCTGCCCTCTAACAGCTGATGCTGAGCCAGCACCAAGGAAAGAGTAAAGGGGATGAATGTTCTTTTCATCCTTTTTATATCGGCACTGGAAACACCCAGTCAGTTCAGACTAATGAAACAGAAGGCAGGTGGGCAGCTTACCCTCGGGTGGAATTGTGCATTCCCTCCCATGAAAACACAGGAAACCAGATGCCAGCCCTGGCTCTGTGTCTGTCATGATTCCTGTCTCACTGTGACACAAATTTTCAATGTTACCCTATATTAGGAGGAAAAACAGGCACGGCTCCTCTCTCCTGGCAGAATCAAGAGAAATCCTCAGAGCCATGCACTGAAAGCTTAAGCTGAATTTTATATTTGTCAAGGTTCTCACAGCTATGGAAACACAGAAAACAGATTCTGCTTACAGCAGGTGGCAATTCCATCAACCTTAGACTCCTTGTGGCCATTTCAAACTCTCCTCTGTTTTCATTAGAACATTCCCCAGTTGACTTCACCCTCCCTCATCTGCCACTTGGAACTATGGGTTCTGCCAGAGACCTTTGAAATTACCAGTACGCTAAAACATTAAGATTCTTCTATTTCAAAATTATTCTTGGTTAACTATATTGTGCATATGAAAATAAAAATTACCAAAAAACTCTGACAGATTAAGATAGAAATTCACATAATTTTTCAGCTTCTTTCTCAAATCACCAAAAGAAAAATTACAATATTCCAAAACGTTGTACAACAGGAGCAGGTCTCAACCTCTCAAGTGCACAATCAGGTCACAGCTGTCATACCCTTCTCTTGTTTCACACCACTCTCTGCTATGGATAATACCAGGGGATGACAATGATGGCTCCCATTATTGCACTAAAATTATTGTGATATTTGATCTACTCCTGAAGGAATCATTTGCCACAAAACTGGGCAAGAATCTCCGGTTGAACTTAAAAACAAAATTTTACATGGAAAACATGAGCCCCAAGCTATGAGAAGTGCACGCATCCCCTCAAAACACCAGAAAGTGAGAAAAGAAGGAGACACACTGTGTAAATACAGTTTTGTTTTCTTAAAAGACAATATTCCCTTTTGGGGACTGATTTGTATATGCTTGGAAAAGAATAGCAAACATGCTGTGTGATATGCAGCAAATGAAATACTGCCATCAAAACACTTACCAATAAGCTATTAGACTTCAACAGCATCCTGCCAGGACTACATAAATGAGAATTCAACTCAGCTTTTCTCCTGAACATAGAGATATTAATCTATGTCAAGGACAAAATTTCAGCTTTCCTAGTGCAATACTCTTCTGCCAACACCATGGGAAAGCAAACATCTAAAGGTCATTTAAATCACAGGTTTCAACTTTTAAATTGCAAAATTAATCTGTTTATTACAGAATTATAACTGACCTACAAATCAGTACAACACATTCAACTGAAATGGCTTAATGAATCCAGACAATAAAACACAAACTGCAAAAACCTTTTTGTTTTACTGTGAAGATCAACATTGCGTTTAACTGCAGCTGCAGGACAACACAGAAGAATATTTGAATTCTACTCCAAATGTATAAATAGTCTTTATTCCGATAGCCTATGAGGAGCATCTGACAATCTTTCCATTTAATAAATTTTTGTGCTTGGTAATCCAAGGTTTAATGACAAATTGCCTTGATTTAATGAATTATGTTTTGACAGTTTTCTGCCTTACCACTTGTTTTCCTATCATGTGCAAAAATAGCTCTATTACACTCCTCACATTTTGATGCCTATTTTGCTACAGTGAGGAATAAGGTACTGTCAAACCCTATTTTATTGTATTCTTCTAGCATTGAACACCCAAAATACAGCTAGAAAACCATCTGCATTATTCAGCTTGATAATCTAATCAAGCATCCATTCCATCCACTTAACAACAGTATTTCAGTTAGGAGGACAGTCCTGCTCCAGACTAGCCTGAACAATTAGCCCCTCTGCAGAGGGCAATTTCTTATTAACTTTTCATCTCAATAAGATGGCTGTTTCCTGGCAATGCACAAAAACATAGGTATAATATAACTCCTCCGGAAAGGAGCTGCATTAAGGATGTAGGAGGAAATTTGTCTGCTAATAGCAGCAACTCTGTTGCTAGCACATTCATGGAAAACATCTAAGTAATAAAGGTACATACTTATTTTCTTTTTAAGATTGGATTTATTTATCATAATGAAAAGGTAAAGAGTAGCATCAGTGAATGCCAGAGCATGCCTACCCTCAGAAACATGACTAGGGAAATATGCTAGCTCTTTTCTAGATTCATCCTAAGTTAATAAAAACCCTACTCTTGCACCTGCCAACAACATCACAGCGCAAAAAAAAAAAGGCAAACTGGAAACTTTCTTGCCTATACTGGCTTCTCAGAGAAGCTCACAGGTAACTCAAGGTCTTATTTGGACTATTAATCACAGTCCAATATATCCTAAAGATCACATAAAGGAAATATGGACAACATTTTTATCCCCTTGACAGTAATTTTTGTCACAACCCAGGACAGGCAGATGATTCCAGTGGTGAGACACTATTATATAGTGTAAGGGAAAGCAGAATCATCACAGAAAGCAGAGGAGGAAAAGATTACTATGGGATGCATCCAGCAACTGACTCAGTTTTGTCTTGGTAGAGTGGCTGGCTCTACACCAGCTTTACTGGTGACATGGTGGAATGCAAAAAAACTATTCCAACATTCAATACTAACTCACTTCAGGGTGTGCCATGCCTCAAGCACGTAACAGTGAGACTGACAGCAGAATCAGCACAAAACAACATACTACTATTGCCTCAGTAACACCAGCTTCTGGGCTAGCCATACAGACACTCAAGCTACCATGACAAATTTTTCATGGTTTTCAAAAATGCATGTGAGAGAAGAATGTTAATGAAGAAGTTCATTAAGCCCTTATAAATCTGTAAGTAGTATAACTAAATATGCATTCAGATTTCACTTTTAAAATACTAGCTGAAAAAATGATTTTAGGAGATCCCTCCCAAGAAAGGTCATATTTTAAATTTATTGATTAGAAATATTGGATCCCACTCTGAAAGTCTCACCAGCTTTTTAAATAAAAAAGTCACAGCTTAATTCTGCAAGGGTCAATTGCTGAAGTAACTTTACATTTGATGGTGTCTGAATGAGTTAACACCTAGGAGGAGGAAAAAAGAAAAAGAAGTATGCACCACACAGCATTTTGCAGTCTCAGGCTAGCATCTCAGCCTACAATGCAAGCTGCTATTCACACATCACAAAAAGGCTCTTCCTGCTAATCTGTGGAGCTCAAATTCATACACAAATCTGAAGGTCAAATATAGAAATCAGTGCACAAATTCTCTTGTCTTAGTCTCAATAAAATTCAATGTGTATGTAGATGAGTAAACCAGGGTCACCCTTTCTTGTGTTTCCCTTTACACATTCTTACATATTTTTGTTAACCTCTATTTTTTTTTTTTGTTTCAGAGTGTTAAACACTGCAAAATGGCAGCACTGCCCATCACACAGACCTTCTAAGGTCTGGAACATATGCATATAACACATATCATGGTAATGCCACATGCATACATCGTGCGTTCTCTGGAGAAGGTATGAGACAGACAGATTTGCAAAGGGAAGATGTGTGCCTACATTACACTGCTCATTAGCATGTCCTCTGTGCAGGGCAGTAAAAACCAGAAAAACTGTCAGCAGTCACAAGACTCAGTAGTAGTGAAAGTACACTTGAAAGAGGCAGAGCAAAGGCATAAAGCTTTTTGCCAGCACCTAACCAGCTGCTAGGACAGGTGTGAAGTTCAGCACCCAAGATACACATGGATATGTAGCATCCCAAGATACACATGGATCTACCAAGGATAAACAGATACTGAGTCCAGATTGCTGTATCCCTTTAACCTACTTGCAGAAGGAGCCTTTGAAAAGTTTATATATTCCCAAAGGCAAGCCAAAAAAAGTAGGTTTGTTCTCAGTATCAATTGTGCAGTCATGGGAAATTACATCAGAGCACTGTTCAGCAAAGGTATGAACTAGAACCAGTAGGACAAGAGGAACAACATCTTCAAGGCAAAAGGATTGAGTAAATTATGTAATGAAACAGAATGATTAAGCCTCATTTCTTCACTCTGCTTTCAGGTATACCAAAGACATCTGTGTATTAATTTCATTATTATTAAGTTTAATTTTAAATTTTTCTAGAGATGAAAAAGCTAATTAATTACTGCTCCTTTTATGTTCATTAGTTCAAATGTAAGCTGACCAATAAGTTTCATAAATCTTAAATATTTTGAAAGTAGCCTGGCTTGAAATTTTCTTTGAAATTCCTTAGGAAACTGAGTAACACAATGGATCTCTATTTTGCACAACCCTTACACTCTTTGATCTTTCCTTCCAGGAAATTCCAGTTCCTCTTTATATTTTAGCACGCCTAATGCTACCAAAGACACTTCAAATGAGAGCGTGTACATTCTAAAAATTCAGCGTATAGGAACTTGATATTGATTTTCTTTATTAAAAATATTAGAAGGTAAGGAAGCTCTTTGTATTTAGCACTTTGATGAGTTTAGATAATCCATCACTAAATATTTATTGAACAATCATTGCTTAAAGTCAAAAAATAAAGGCATTTAAATAAAATAAGAGGAACAGGAAACTCACGAGTTTGAATCATCTAAATGAATATCTAGCATTTAGAATAAATCTTTCCTCTGGTAAAAAAACATGAAGCAAATGGGTTTTGCATGTATGATCAATGAAGTAAAAATAGCAAATGAAATGCTTTCCCAGCTCAGAGTAACATTCTGACCACTTAGTGCAGCCATGGCTCCAGTGCACTGCCACTAACAGGAATTGCTCACAGCTCCACACAGCTCAGTCATGATCTTACAACTTCTTCCTCAATTCTCCTCTGCATGTTATTGCACAGACCTAACAGAGAACAGCACATGCTCTACAGCTCATGGCAATTAAATACCTTAGTGTCAAGAGCAGGTCTCCATATCTT